>JAPYZS010000168.1:0-181769 GCA_030522925.1 Trissolcus japonicus | reverse complement strand
TTTGAACAAATTTTGTTTTTCATGAAAATCCCACGATATGGAAAAACGCCCGGCAGCTTTTCGAGCGCAAGTCCGGTTCTTCGATCCATGTCTTCAATTAAAGTATATACCAACTTTTCCTTTTTATTTACAGCAAAAGTTTACAGCGAAAAATACACTTTTATATCGAGGACTTGGTAAAAAGATTTTCCACCTACATAAAAGAAAGTGGAGCGTAAAAACTTTCAATTTCACTGTATCTTTCACTTATAATGAACTCTATTTTATTTTCAGCAGACGGTTCAGCATGGATGGTGTTCAACTATTAACCTTTCGTCATTACTATTGTTTCAAAAGAAACACCATTTCTCTCTCAGTCCAAAAAACTATGAAATGAAAAATAATAGGGTGGAAGTATCTTTCTGTTACAATATTTTTTTGTTTAAAAGTTTTATATTTTTTACAACAACAACGTTTTCGTTCTTTTTTCATTTTTTAAACTTAAAATCAAAAGATTTTTGTAACTGATAACGTCATGTATAATTATTTATTTAAAAATGACAGTTATACCGATAGATAAGTTTTGTCCTTGCAGCGTGAAGCAACAATAAGTTAAGCTTGAAAATGATATGCCTTTTTTTCATAATTAGAAACAAAAATATTTCAAATTCACTTGAGGTCTTGAAAAATGTATAACAAAATGTATACAAGTGTAGCAAAGAAAAACTTATTCGATACCAACCAGTTTTAAAAACTACGCACTCCAGAAGTTTATACAAATTGTGTCTTATGAAACTTTAGCAGCGAGAACCTAAAATGAATAGAATAATGAAAAACATTTATCTTAATCAACTGGGACTAGTTTTCTCTGGCACGTTTCGACCAGTCAATCGTCGGTTTTGGCATAAATCAATGGTACTGGTTAAGTCGAACAATTAGAATCAGCTCCTTTAGAAGAGGTCCATTGAACGAGAACCAGAAGCAATCTATATATTGTTTTTCGGTCTTGCATAATGCTCTGAAGTGGCGTTCGCTAAACAAGTGTCCGAGAAAGCGTGAGATAACAAGGACCTGCAATGGTCTCTAGTTATTAGACAAAGAGGAACTCGGGATTTTGATTATTGATTCTTTACTATTCCGATGACAGAAACCCAATTAAGATAATAACTTTGCTGAATTGTCGACTGCATAAGTCTTAACAATCCTCAAGCCAGAACTCATGGCGAGGTGAAATCTGGCTCTTATTCAGGTCGTCTCTGAGAATCTTATTGCGGCGATTTCAATCCCGCGTGTTAACTACTATCGATGTTGACCTCTCTTCAGCATCGTCTCTGCCTCGTGATAACAGACCGGAGAAAGTAATGAGGTTACTTTTACTTGGCATTGACTCCTCTCGCCATTTCCTTGCATGGATAATGCTAAATCACGTCACTTTCTCACTCCCCGGAGCGATCTGCAACTCATTTCATTCCTAGACAAGATTTTCGCACTTAAACATCGGCGCAATCTCTGCGAAAGTTTGATAAGACAAGATCAATGAAACGAAAAAAAAGTTTATGATATCTGCGACTCAGATCAAGTTAGCAATAGAAAATCTATTAAACATCATTCTGTATCTGACTATTTCAGGTCAGACGAACAAATCTATCCACTTTCAGTCGACCGTCCGAGTTTGCGATCAACTCTTTCTTAAAACGTATTTATCTTGCAAATTTTTTAGTATGCCAGAAATAATTAATGAATCTTATTTTAATAATTAAACCAAGCAATTTCAAATGACAGATTTAAACAAAAAGAAATTACGTAAAAATATACTAAAATGGAAAAGACAATTTCATACCTTTTTTGTCGTTAACAATTCTCATTTAATTTTGCTTGATTTTGACAGTTCTGAAAATAATTGACCTCAACACCAACTTATTAAATCCTTATAAACAAATGATATATGTTTAATACTGCAACATTCATCGTGTACTTTTATTAGGTTTCTAGAAAATTTATGGTTTTTTTTGGGCTCTGTCCTAAACTTTATGCAGACACTATAAACTCTGTCCTGAGGCAATAAAAAAATGTCTATTTTCGCAAGTCGTTATTTTTTTTCTGAGACGACCACGAGTAACAATACACAAACATTCGCAGGAGATCTGTGAACTATAATTAGTCGTAGACGTTTGTTTCGATCTGAATAATGTTGCCGATACATTCCGGCAGATTGATTTACGCATAACAAACAGCTATATATTTATAGATGTCATTGACATTAAATGTTCGCGATTCAGCTCTCGATACAGTGTGAGATCGCGAACGTTTTCGCTTAACCTCGGCTTAACCTTGAAAAGTCTCTATTTGTTTTTGAAGAAACGTAAAGAGAAACATGTGCAATTCGTGATGTTTAATCCTTTGAATGAGACTTGACCCTAAAAAAAGGGAACGATTAGGTAATAAAGACAAAATAGATCAGACAAGAAAACATTACTACATATTCAAAACAGATTTGGTAAATTTCTCAATAAATCAAAATTGTTTTCATGTTGAAACAGAAGCAATATCCAAATCGAATTTTTGTCATCACGGCCTTGGTTTTATGTTCTTTTTTTTTTACCAAATTAGTGACCGCTTGCATACGTGGATTTGTGCATCCTTGAATTTTGTCGGTTCTCTGAATTATTAGAGCAGCAGTCAGGCGACTGATTTTAGATGACGGAACAGAGAGGTGCTTTGTATGCCATCTTAAAATTTCAGGAATCTTAGGCCTTTTTTAGAATCCTTTTTTTTTTGTTCTTATTAAATTTTATTCTGATTATAATATTTTAGTTGAACACGTTGATGCGGTCCAAATTTTTGTTATCGAATTGTTTTCGAGTCGATTGTATTCGCTTGTGACTGAATCGGACGGAATTCATAATTGTTGACCAAGGTCGCAGTGATGAAGAACCCGAAACTAGTAAGTAGGTTCAGCGCGTCATAAAAAAAATCGTGAATGTCGTCTGCCATTCAGGGTCATCGGGTTTACGGTTTCTTTCAACCTCATTCGTTGTTGTTTGACGGGGTAGATTAGCTTCTAATTTTACTGATTAGTCAATCTTGAAATTCATTTGACCGATAAAACCAGTCCCATATGCGTGTGATTGTGGAATTTTTTTTTTCTTCAACGCAATTCTTCTGGTTTATTGTTCTTTAGATTAAACTTTTGAAACGAAGAAAAAAAATTGTATTGAAATAGTTCCAACAATTTAAAGAAAATGATAATCAAAACAAATTCCTAGAAAATGAGTTATATCTCCGGCGGATGATTTTATCAGTTCACAATAAAACTATTTTACGTATTTTTGTATCTTATAATTCTTGAAATTATTTTCATGAGATACAATCAGCGATCTAATAAGAAGCAGTAGCGATGAATAATTCCTTGTGAGTTCGGGATCTGGGTTTCAAACGATTGATTGACAATGATCATATCGGTTGGGGTCGTTGACTTCGGTAGCGGCAAAGTTTTTATACCATCTGTCAATCAGTGACCGTTGAAATTGACTCGATCATCATGTGCGCGGTAATCAAATAAATTTGATATGTATGGTATACTAATACCAACCTTATTTTATTCCCTTATTATTCATTTTAAATTTTCAGTTTTCTTTCTGAAGCGATTTTGTGGAAATTTGAAATTTGCAGTTTCATAACTTGTCTGCCAGGCCACAATGGACTCAGTGCAAAAGATAAAAGCTAATAGTTTATATACACATAGGCAAAAATGTTCATATTCAACCGATGTGTCACCAATCATCGGCACAAAAATAAACACACATCAGCCGTTCTTTACCCAACTCTCAAAAAGTTTGGATAAACCGAAATCACATTGTAACATAAAAAATTGTAGATGAACTATGTTTCCTAAAAAATATGATGTTTATCTTTTTTTCTCAAGGTGAAGACGATTCCCCTAAACGTTCTGAAATCGAAATTGCACATCTCAGTTATTTTTTGTTGTGTCTGGTCAGAGGCACAAGGTTGCATTTTACTTAGCATTTTTTGTAGAGTCCGACTGACCAAAGTCAGACTAAAGGAAAATATTAAGCATTTAATAATCCCTCTATCTCAAGAGGTTATAATTTGTCTAAACCCATTGGCTGTTGCTGCTCTTCAATTTTGTTTAAATATAGCTACTGCGGGACGGCTCAAGATAAACTTCCAATCCACGGGCAACCGTGAATATTTTTCCTATCAGAGAGCTTTCACGTGCTCCTTTTTTTCTCATGTTCCTTTTCGATGAGTGGTTTTGGTAACACTTTGGCAATTTATTTTCAGTCTGCAACAAAGTTTGCCAGTGTAGCCGCCAAAATCTGAACGGATAATCTGCACATTAAATGAGGCTCGCAGAAACTATATTCGAGATATGACAATTTAACGAGAGGTCAGTTATTGAAATCGTTCCAGAACTTGAGAAATTCGCCTGCAATCGCGGAAACGTTCCGATACTCCAAGTCGAAAATTGAGCAATTGTTGATGCACGTGGAACTGATGTCGCGGTGAGTGTGCATTTTGCTTGGCTGTGTAATTAGTTTGCCGTTCGAAAAGACAACACGCGACGCCGAGGAAATCGTATTGCGTACGTTGCACATTGCAAAAATGCAATGCAGACAACGGTAAACAAGGCATCGATCTGACTCCGCTCGTGCAAAGTCACCGGACAAAGACAAGGTCGCCGGATAGTTTGCGTCCGTACACATGCCGTACTTCAACATCGCACACACAAGATTCATCATAAAATACTTCAAGAATGAATTATTGAATTTTTTTGCATCCGAACGAATTAACCATCTATTAAATGAAGTTCCAACTTATGAATCCAAACATGACGGAAAATTAACAAGACAGCTTGTTATAAAAAACGTATAAATAAATAATAAATAGAAGGTAAAAATAAAACAATAGGAAGAAAAATAATGATTTTTCGAAAATTGAACGGATTAAAAAATTGTCTAGAGTTTTTATAAAAAATAATAATAAGATGAAAAAAAAGTAAATGGATCAGAAAAAAACGTTGAATGTGATAAAAAAAGGATTGTTCAGTTTAGAATTGGAGAAAAGGGACATTGAAATGTAAAAATGTTTAGGTTGACCAAAAGCTCATACAATGCATTATTCAGGTGACAAGCATATACAAATAAGACTCCGGATTTTCATGTGAATCCTTTTCTTTTGTTCACTTGCAGCACGTCGGTATGTTTCGAATCATTGTGTTGAAATGCAAATTAATCGTCTAAAAATAATGCATTAATAACGAAGGTCAAATCGAAGTGGAGTCACCCAATCGACTTCCAAGTTCTTAACTCTAAAACAATGACGCACGTAGTCGGGTAAAATTGGATACTTTTGATGACGGTAGGTCATTTTGATTTCAATGTTTTTTCCGAATTTCGCGAATTTTTTTTCTCTCGCGCGCGCCGTCCCTCGCACGTGCCTGTTCTCAGAAACCGATTATACGTGTCAGCCTCTGATAAACTTTTCTAAAACTCAAATTTTTTCTCTACTCGAATTTTGTCGCAGGTGCTGACCAGACCTTTGACCAGATATTGATAAGTCGATAAGTGTAATCGTTGGGATTAATATTTTTCTCTCGCAGTTCAAAACAGAAATATTTTATACTGTATTTGTTCATCTGTTTGCTCATCGGCATTGAGTCGAGTTTTTTTTTCCTTAACCGAATAAAATACTACACACCGCCAATTTTTTTAATAATCAAATCGTGACAGTCGAAATTGCAACAAATAAAACTTATTAAGGGAGCAAAAAATTTAAAAAGTAACGAAAAAAAATTGTTTTGCTTAATTGTGTGGAATAGTTTCATTCATACGCAAGACTGAAAATCACGTGTGATAAGTGTACACGAGGAGCGTGTGTGGATTTACTGTGCAGCGTTCGTCTGACGTAGGAAGGTTGGATGAGTAGTTAGCTGACTGTAGCGGCTACTGGTGTCACGTCGTCGTACAAGGACAAGGCCACATGGTCACGGGTGGCCGGCCGGATTCCGCGTTGCTTCTTGGTCACGTTTTCCTACTATGTCAACGTACATAAATATATAATTTACATTTAATACACATATATGTATATATAAACACAAATATATAATTGGCATTTAGTTGGCGCCACACTGCGTATCATTTTATTTCGAACGCTTGACCCTTGAGGCCCGACAGATAACCGTGTAGCCTCACTTTTGCTTTCGCGGAATATCATTGCGATCTCACGGTCATATCCGATTTCGCACGACTTACATTTTCAATTTCAAACGTCACGAGGTTTTATAAAGACAGGCCTCTTTGATGCGACACAAAATTGTATCTTATACTCTCCATCGCAAAAAATTTTCTGAGAACAAAATTCAAATGATTGTTTAAAAATAAGTGAACAATTTTCATAAAATAAAATATATTTTAACTATTCAAAAAATTTGAATTTGATTTTTATTTTTATCTACAAATTATAAAAAAAAAAAAAAACAAAATGATCGGACGAATTGGAGTAAAGTGCAATTTTTATATTATAGATATTAAAATCACTTATCTGAACAGAGACAATTAACTTAAATTAACCATTTGCTTGATGAATACCTAATTTGACTAACAATCCATTGTGATTCAGTTTTGGACGATGTTTTATCTTCAGAGTGAACAAAGATTATGTGCTTGAAAAAAAAAAAAACAAAAAAAAACAGATTTGATTCAGGGGACTAAAAAAACTGTACATGTAGGTCGTATACATACCGATATGCAATAAAGGTGACGTGTTTAAGATGGTTCGAGTCTCTGAAGTACATCTTACGCAAGAGAAAGAAAACTTGAACAATTGTTCAAGTACAATTTGCAAAAAAAAGAGCTCGGATCGAAATCAATCAAAATATCAAGACGACATTCTTGGAGATGATTCGATAGTAAAGACAAATTGCTATTGTTGGTGTGTATATATATATATAATATTAAAATTTATGGCAAAATATCGAGACACGACAATGACACATTCTCGTTCTGTTACGCGTAAATTATGCGAAGACGTATTCTAAAATTCGAAGCTTCCGAAAATAATAATGCTAGTCGAGGACGCTTACTTTAAGACTGGAAACCGTCGTTACGAAACGCCTCGTTCATTCGCGCGACCTTCCTTGCTCTCATAAAAGGGACGACGCTAGCAATAAAGAAAGGACATTGGAACGTTACCGAAAAATCAAACCGCCCGTTGACAAACAAAGAAGCTACTTGTTGATTGCAGAGCGTTACAAAGTTTTTGCGCTCATTTTGCAGCGCAATTTTTATCGCTGACTTATCGTCAGTTGAAAATAAAAATAAAAAAATCATCCAAAACAATAAGGCACTATCGAATCTTTGCGAAAAAAAATTCATTTCGATTAAAACGTATGATTATGCAAGACGATTTTGTTTAACAATGATTTCACGTAACAAACAGCAACGATATCTGGCTAATGCGTAGAGCGACCAGTCACCGCTGAGCATTTGAGATTCGAGTCGATCATAACGACGGAGACGTCCGATAACAACTGATGATTATTCCCAAGGACTTCTTTTGCCCGAAATCGCGGCAAGATCATCGAGCTATTTCGAACGGCAAAACCATCTGCCGAATACCTTCGCGCCAACGATAAGTGGAATTTGGAATTGAATTATGAATTTTGTTATATATTTAGCAATAATCGTGCCGTTACAATGAAATATATCAGATTAATGAGAAATAAATTAATAAACACCGGTTACATCACAGAGCGAGACGCAACGAGAGAACCTGACAAAAAGATGATTTGAGAATAACAAGAAATTCAAATTTTTATTGGCGGATAATTTAAATTTGCGGATGATGAAGAAAAAAAATGAATACCAGAAGTGAATATATGTTTTTCGAGGACTTCAAGCAGGACTTTGGTACTTGAATTTTTTACCGGAAAATTTTTTTTCCCCATCTGAACGAGAAATTCGTTGAACTCTCTGTAGCGCTTTGATAATCAGGACTATTTTGTTCCGCCCTGTCACCCCCTTTTAGTGGGTGAATCATCAGCCATTATGAAAGATTGCAAAAGCAGGAAAAGAGCCATCATTGCGTAATAAGTGAAAGAGAGACGTATGGAATAAAGCAAATAAACATGTGAAATACGAAGCGGCGAGCGGAAGTTGGGCTCGAGAAAGCGGCGGCACCAATCATGACAAGGGGCTCCAGACGGTTGACCCTGAAACCCAATTCTAAAAATTGGCGCGGATTCGGCACGGTTCACGCGTCGCTGCGCCACGACCTTGAAACTTTTACTCTGCACCAAAAGCTAGGAATCAACTGGTGCCCACTTACCGGAAGCCTCCGCCCGCTTCAAACGCACTCCTTCCGATCTGAATTTGATCGCCATGAGCCGCAAAACCTGTCCGGTGCGACCTACTTCGGTCACTTTTTTTTTTGCTTTTGGGAACGAGGACTAATTGTCATCTTCAGGCCATATGAATTGCGTTGGCATTCATCAAGTCTCGGGTACTACTTTCGTTCGTTGCCGAACATGAGATTTGCGATAAAAAATGATGACAAAAAGCGTCCTCCTTAACAAAAACACATCACTAAATTAAATCTCAAAAATTTCAAAAGTCGGACAATATTTTTGATAATATTTTTTTTTTGAAAGATTAAAAATTAATTTTCTCATAAAACAAAAAAGTAGATCTCACATTAATATATGATTTTGAGATTAAGTAATTTGAGATGAACGATTGACACATTTCTAAAATGTTAAGATATAAAATTGATTGTCAGTTTGCCATTATAGCTAATCTGTGTGTTTATTTTTATTTCTAAGGTTTTCAGAGTGACCTACAAAAGTGCGAAAATGAATCGAGCTCATTGATGATTACCCGAATGTCTCGCTTTAATCTTAACAACGCTTGTATTGACAAAAAAAATTTTCTTTTCGATATTAAAAGGTGATTTAGATCGTGTGAATATAATTTACTCGTAATTACGAGACCTACGATTGTTATATCCATAAGGTGAAATCAATTAAATAGTTCTTAAGAAGGACCGTGAGATTATTTATATAAGCTGTAAGATTCCGTGCCAAAATAGCTTCGCAAAAACTTCTTTTTTTCTGTCATAAGAACTTGCAAAATAGTTGCGAACATTCGCTCATTTCTTCAAAACATTCGTTCTTTTCTTCTGTGCGCGACCTTTTCATGCGTAAGTCATTCCTATACGATTGTTGTCAAACCTTGATTATTTTTTATGAACTGACAGAAACAAATAAAGCAAAGTCAAAGACGAACAAAGACTTTCGGAAGTTACAAAAATAGCTTAAGAGTTCCGGTTTTAAAAATTCACGATAACACGTGCGTATCGATTAATTGTTCTTGCGTCTAAATTGCGCGAGCTGATTGTAACCTTTATTCATATCTTGAATTTCTTCTTAAAATTGATGTGATAATTACGTGATGTGAGTTTTGATTTAATTATTTCGTGTTTAATCGTACGCGTCAAATGATTATCTGAAACAGTTGATACTGAAACAATAAACTGAGTTTGAATGAGTGATATATCTTAAGATATGGTAATGAAACATCCATCTGGTGACTTGAATTTTTTTCGTCATCAAAATTTGAGACAAATGAATTCCCATGAAATAAAAATCCATGAACTCGTTTGAAAAATAAAAGGTTCGACTCCCAGATATGTTGGAAAAATTTGCACAGTACTAATTAGGTGGCGAGGAACATGCGTTGAGTAACTGAAAATGTAACATTCTGGGGAGTTATTTCTCGACATCCACGACGTGTTTGAAAGAAATGCGTGGCGTGTGCTGAAAATAAAGAAAAAAGTAAACGTTAGAATGCGACCTTGCGCGGTTTTGAGTATCGCAATAATAAATTACCAATAACCATCAATAGAACAGAAAAAAAAATTGTGAATTATTATTTCATACGCATTATTATTTACTCACCGATATTGAAAATTTTTTCGGACATAAGATTGAGATCTCGATTTTGAAATCATCTATTTAGGGACGTTGTTATATATCTCACACAGCTGTAATAATGTCGTTTAAAAGTTATTACAAAGTAGGTTTGTAAAAGTTTTAGAATTGCCCTTTCGTTTGGAATTAAATGGGAAAATGTATGTTTGTGAATTGCTTGGCGAATTGGCTGTGAACTGCTATTCGTCGTTGACAAAAGGTTGAAACGTGCCATCACTTGCACTCGAGAGCGCAGCTCGAGTCACGTGATGGTTTCGTTCGCCAAAATCACGTGCAAATTTAACTGCGGAATATGCTTACTGCAACATTGTTGCCCGGGTACAAGCTGCGCTAAATCACCGCTCTGACGCGTCTCACGCCTCGTTCACGCTTTGTTTTATTGCGTCAACCATGAAAAAAAGGCGCACTACATTCTTCAATTGAAACAAAGTGTTTTTTTTTTTAATATCATTTGCTTTTTTTCAAAGTTTAAAAAAATTTATATTTTATTTCTTGAATGTAAATTTAAGATTATTTTCAATGTTAATGTGAGTGGGAAGTGATCTGCTAAACAAGCAACAGAACATAGCGGTCTTTTGAACGAGCAAATAATTAATAAAATCATGACAGACCATGACCAGACGCGTCACCCTTGAACCAAGCAGACAACTTATCGGACGCTGCATGCAATAAATAGGCTTCTTCTTCTTCGCACAGAGTTCACAAAGAGTTCATTGCTGGTGTCATTGAAAATTACGTTTTCTTATTTAAAATTATCCCATCGCAACTTATATTTCGATTCAATTTCAATTTTTAAAATTTTATTTCACTTTCATTCAACTTCCATTCTCTTGTGCTGTGATTTTTTTCCTTAAATTTGTATTTCAAGTCTAAAAATAAAAGTTATAACATTTCAGCGTGCTAATGTAGCATTAAACACTAATGAAAATTATTTAAAAAAAAACATGTTGTATTTACAAATACTTGGGTTACGAATCGATCCTTGGAATGATTGATAAGTTTCAATTACACGTTTCCGCGACGGAACAAAGCAAATTGTTGGCGTTAGTGTCAGCGCACAAAAGGTGATATGAAATTAGAAACCGACTTGCGAATCGATTTGGTTTGATAATAGCGATACTAGTTTGACACATGACATTCATGTGCCGATAACGGTACAAGGTTAACAATATCGCATATCTCTATACGAACCGTTATTCAACAGTTTTCTGTTCAGTTTGGTCATTGATTAAATCAGCCGAAAATTTTAGGTTCAATTTTATATTTACATTTCATACTTTGGCTAAAACATTTTTTATTGTTGAAAATTTTACAGGTTTTTTTTCAGAGTAAAAACAATATTTTTTGAAAATTCACAGAATAGAGACATTAAAAATAAGTAGAATGTATTTCAATTAAATTCGATTGTTCGAGATGGTAATTGAATGTGGTCCGATCGAGCAGGCCATTGTTTGTTACAATCGAATGTACTCCGCGTGTAATGAACGCACTCGTAACGGAAGATTCGTCATTGAGACAAAATCGCCCGCGTAATTGGACTTGTGAATTATATGACTCGCTCGCGGCTCTCCATAATCGGCCGTTCAAGATCACTTTGCCGAGGAGCCGTTCAAGATCACTTTACCGAGGACGCGATCACGCGAGTCAAAAGACTTGAATCAGCCTCGGCCAATCGGCGCACGAAACATTCGGTACGATTGTCACGAGAGATAAAGCATTTGGGAAACAAAATATTTGCCGAGCGACTGACGATTACATTTGTACAACCGCGTGTCAATGAAAATTTCGTCAACCGAAATCTGTCGGCTGAACACGATAAGACCTGTGGCCTCCTGCTGTGAACAAATTTGATTTGCTGCGTTCATATTTAATGAAAAAAAAAACAAATAATAAATATTAAATAAAATCATTTCTGCACGAACAAAGGCATTGAACATTAATTAACGTCCTGGAAGATCAAACAAAATTATACGCTCCGAATCAGGAAACCTGATTGAATGGTCTTTTTTTTTTACATTTCAATTTTCATTCAGGAATTGCATACGAGCAAGTTTAATCTAGCCAGCGATACGCCTTTATGTAATCGGTTCATTTTGAAATCAACCGTGGATCAACGGTTAAAAGCTATACTTAAGGAACTTTTTCTTCTGAGCTACCTTATGTTGTGCAGAGGTCATCTTCCAGCCTTCAGCGGCTTAAACCTCATCTGCATGTGACACTGAATAAGAAACATCTCAATGACGATTGGTTGCTAAACATTAATGACGCAAAATACGGCTGCGGAAACAGAGTACACTCAAGAAATGCGCAGCTAATGTGCTTATGATTAATGTCTGAACCGAGAGACGAGACGAGGCAGACATCGTCATCGGTGTCTATTAAGCCTATATACACAGCAGACTCTATCTGACTTCATTGCTTGCTTGAATCATTGATTCGGTACACTCCAATTGTGACCAAATTTTGCGACGTTCAATAATAAGATACAAAACAAAAATGTTTATTCGGTAGTAAAAAAATAATGTTCATTCAGTTGTACCAGAAAAAAAAATCAATTGATTTTGTATTATTTAATGATGATTTAATCGTAGTTATAAAAAGAAAACAAAGTCAGAGCATAACAAGAATTTTTAAAATTGGTTCGAATATTTTGCAGTACGTCAGATTGGGATGATAAGACTCGTATCGTGCGATACAACTCAGACATCCGTTATAAGAAAGAGAAAATTTAGTCACAATCGTATTTATAAATATGACAACTGGAAGTACTTAATTATGAATATCCTTTTGGTCATTTTATTTGACATTTGAAACTGCTGACAATGATGCATTCGAGGTGTAAAATCAACACAACTTGTTTGTCAGTAAGATGCATTATGTTTAATTTTTGTTCCAAGGTGAAAAAAAAAAAAGAATCAGGCCGAAATTTTAATTGTATGAGCAACGCGATGGAAACGACGCGTGATTGATTGAACGTTTTAATTTGTTTATCAATGTCTTTTGCATCGAGCATTTTTTTTCACATTTTTGTTAATTTTTGTTCTTTAGAAATGGGATGAAACGAAAAAAAACCAAACATTTATTGATGATCGCAATTACGCGTGTTCAAGTTTTTATCACATTATAAATTGAAAGTGCTCGGAACTTTCGCGTCGTACAGACATCGGTGCTCTTGATGAATTTACCTCCTTGTAGAAAGTGCATGATATTGATATCAATGGATACCTGAAAAAAAGTTGAATAAATCTCTTAGAAGAAAAAAGTGTGAAAGGAAAAATAAATACCAGAGATGAAATGAATGACTGAAGTTTAATGAAAATTGAATGTTAAAAACAAAT
Source organism: Trissolcus japonicus (assembly GCA_030522925.1). Taxonomy (NCBI): domain Eukaryota; kingdom Metazoa; phylum Arthropoda; class Insecta; order Hymenoptera; family Scelionidae; genus Trissolcus; species Trissolcus japonicus. The sequence continues at coordinate 168,443 of JAPYZS010000168.1, read as the reverse complement.
AGGAAGCAGGTGAAGCGAAGAGATTGTAGGAGAATGATCGCGAACTCGGGGGGCAACGACCGACGTGAAACTATGCTGGTGCTGTTAACCTAGTGCATCGTATCACTTGAAATGTCCAACTGGCTAAGGCAAATGCAACCGTTCAGTTCTTATTCGAGTGCATCAGTATACTTTTTATGTAGATCTATGACTCACCATCTGTAATTTTTATTGCACATCAATTATTCTTGCGAAAAGTAAACAGTTCTAAAACAATTGAAAAAAAACATCGAATAGTCGCATGATTTATAAATAAATTCGAGCAATTCACATTTCTATAAGCGATAAATAAAAGAAACCTATTTTCAATTTTCACGGGGTTACAACCTTGCACTCTTTATTTAGATCGAAGTCATAAGTTTTTTTTTTAATTTTTCAAGTTTATCCTCTCCGCTGAAATCACTTTACAATTCACATAAAATTATATAAAGTTGGAACATTTGAACATTTCATATAAGTTTGTTAATTTAGTTAAGGAAATTTTGTGTTCGAATATATCATTTATGGTTATTTTTAACTGTCCCGCAGAACTGATAAATTAGAAAAAAGAGACAGGTCAGGTGCAGTCGATGACGTTCTCCTCAAGTACAAAGATTTGCCATCTCATTATTGAAGAGAAAGCACGCCGGAGTTAGTTAGTAAAACAATGCACTCTACAAATACAGAATAAAGACGAGATGCATGAAGGAAATGAGACGGATGCTTAGTGAAAAAAGATGCACGATGTGAGAGTGAGATTCGCGATGCAGGGCAATGACCGTTGTTTTGCTAATTCTGAGCAAAGAACGTGCATCGAATGCAATCGTGATAGGATATGTGATGGTTTATAAAAATATCATTTATAAAAAAAAGTTGACGTCAATTTGTTTGCTAATAAGGTTAAATTGATGTTCATTTTTCTCGGAAATTATTTCTCCGACTGTTTAAAAACGTTAGAGAAAAGTTACCCTCCGTGGTTATTTATAAATTTTTTTGTCCAAATAACGATAAATAATAAGTAGATCAATGTAGCTATTCTTAGTTGTGGGAAAAGATTTTATTGGGATATGTATTTTTCCCAAAAATATTAAACAAAATTTTAAAAATATTCAGATCCAATTCTTGTCATTATACTTGCAAAATAAAAAGTGTCAGACAAAAAAGTGAAATAAGGCGGCTAAAGCATAACAGAACATCGAAAAAATTAGAATTGACACAATTAATTATTGACCATTACAGCTCAGTTTTATATACCATTTCTAGAATCAAACTCACAGTGTTGTGATTAAAATTGAAAGCTGAAATGTTAAATAGAATGTTCAATTTCTTTCAGAAAAATAAAAGTGCAATTTTAATGTTGTTTTATGGAATATTATATTAACTTGTGATACTTATTTTATTCGACGAATCTTATACAATCATGTCAAACGTGAAAATGTGCTAATTAATTCCAACTTTTTCACTTTTGCAATTCAAATGTGTACATTTTTCAAATACAACTCAAAGATGTACAACCTGTCTTGAATTTATTAAAGCGTGTATTGACTTTTCACCAATTTTATTTTGCCACTACGGTGTGCGTTACAGTTGAGTTATTCCCAAACCTGGTATTTCGCTGCTTCCGTGTTTGCTTTCGTAACCAATGTACTTTTATGTTACCTACTTCATCGCGATTGTATTTCCCATCAAATAACCATTACGAAATTCATGATTCAACTCGCTGCATTTTTTTGATTCTTAAAAAACCAGGCTTACTACGTAGTTGCAGTTAGTTAATGTGAGTTAAACGCAAAGGTTTAAAAAAAACAGAAAATGATGCCAAAAAAAATTTAAAAAGTGAAAAAATGATCCGAAAAATTTAATTAATTGATTAAAATATGTTTAATCAATTTAAAATAATCAAAATTAATAGAAAAGTAAAACAGTTGGGACAAAATAACAGTGTGAGTTAATGAAAACAAAAATCCTTCGGCAATATTGTCAAAGTTATGCACAGCTTTCGATTTCACATGCAAATTTAACTCGATATAGTATACCTATTAATTACATAACACTTTTGCATAGCATATTTTATTTTTAGGTCACGGACCGTTGCTTTAACCTTGTTTCTCAGAAGTGTATATTTTTTAAAATTACAATAACACCATCGAGTTATCTTTCTTACTGTAGCAGGATTGTTGAACTTCGAAGGCAATGAGTATAGAAAAGCGAACCGTTATGTTTGGAATCATCGCGAACTCAGGGCAACGACTTCGTCGCGGAAAGTGTCGCCCTGTGAGAAAAAAAAATTCTGCTCGCACACTTACTACCACTATAAAAACATTATACTTTTACACCTGAAAGTTATAAGAATTTAGTAATAATTTGAGAACAGATTCATATCATTGTATTGTGGGAAAAGTTTTATTAAAATAGAATAAAAATTATTTGTCATCTGTAAAGATCAATATATTTGATATTGGGATTGTTTAATTCAACAGCTATCAAAAATAAACTTTCTCGATAAAGTTTCGCTGAAATATATTACGTATGCACTGCCTAACTTAAACAGGACAGAATTTACTAAAATAAAGTCACGTTTCAGTTCGTCGACCTTTTTCCTCAAAATTATGACAATTTCTAGAATGATGGCACATGTACAAAAATAGACGAACATTATAGATGAAAGTAATGAAACAATTTTAGAATAAATGCGGAAAAGTAAAAACTATATTGAAAGTATTTGGATTTTCGTTTATTGCTTTCTGTTCGTGAATATTTTTTCACGCATTTAGAAAACCGTGGCTAAAAAACATGCACGAAACGCGTTATGTGACCATTGGCGCATGTAACAATAGATCCTGATATGTTGCAATATCAAAAGCACGAACAATTTAGTCAACTTTCTCCTATCATTAGATTAGCATTGTAACTATTATCGTCATTGCAGCTGTTGGTAAAGATGTTAAATCTGGTTAAAAAAATTGCTGGCACACTTTCCCGGTCAAAAAACTCTCAATTGGGATCTGAACAACGAGCCAAAATGATAATTCATTAAATAATGAAAGTAGTCGCGTTTTTTAATCAAAGGTAAAATAATGTTATCACGAATGTGTGGGACACCGAAAAAGTTTGTTTGTTCGCGCAGTTTGAATTGAGACAGATGTAATGGCAGCTGGTTTGTTGTTGAGAAAAAAAAACAGAAGGAAAACACATTTAACTACTGTTTGATACTTCGGTCAACTCACAGCTCTTTGCCGGCAGACGATATGAAATACCTTGTTAGGAAAAATGACGATGGTTTGAGGTCATCTGTTTTATTTAGGTCATCACTTTATTTGGTTTGTTTTTCTTTATTTTGAATCTCAACCCTCGTGAGCGATCGAACCGCCCAAGGATAGATTATTTGTAAACAACAAGGGATAAAATTAAAAGACCCAGATGAAGTCCAATAAAATAATCGATCGCTGCAACGATAGGAAGTCCGCCGGGTCGTTGACCCGAAACGCGACCGCGACCCCTTCGACCTAAAAAGTACACTTATTTTCGAATTCAAAATACGTTTCATTATTGTCAGTCAGTTCCAATAAAAAAAGTGGCGTTTCATTTTTCATATAATATTAACAATGATAGTTGTCGTTAAGTTATCAATCTCATCCCATCGTTGAACAAAAAATTAAGTGATAATAATGTGAACAAGACCTTGAAAGATCACTTTTGTCTCAATTTTTGTTCAAGCATCTCTTTAAAATAATGGGACATAAAAGAAAGATAATAGCCCGGCATTGTGGCTGCAGTTTTACAAAGCATTTTGCTTTTCAGAGAAAGTAATGTCATTGATCGTAGTAAACAGCAGATGTCATTCACGTGTTGGGTTGTCGAACTTGAAAGAAGAAAAAGTTTTTGAAACATATACAATTGTTGCAGTGCGGAAACCACATTTTTTCGAAAACGAGCGTCATTAAATCACAGATGTGAGTGATTTTTAAATAAGTGCGATAATGAGGTGCGTGACAGATTATTGTACATTTCGTTATTGTCTGGGACGTAATGGTGGTGGATTGTTCGATGACACATTTTCATCAGATTTGTTATGCCCTCAACGAAGAGGCGGTTTCTGAAATGCGACAATAAAAATGAGACGAAACCAAAAACAATGATTGTGAAAATACCACAGGAAGGACAACTCTGACTATTACAACGAGAGTTGTAAAACAATTACAAAGAAATCGTCATTGTCCGAGCTGTCGTCATGAAAACAATGTATTTTATGTTTTATAACAAAGAAAAGAAAAATCGATAATTTGACGTCAACCTGATAAACACTTTATCTGGAGTTGATTTCATTGTCCGAAAAGTAAATTCGTTCTTTGGTTTTAGAAATAAAACGATTCCCACGCGACCAATAATAATAAGTGCTATTTTCATTAAATTATTTCCTTTCAATGAAGTCTTAAAAAAATGAAAGGGGATCACTTATTTTTAATATCAGAAAATAATTTATCGGTTTATTGCAACAGAGAATAATATGAAAAGAACCATATCAGTGTTTTACCATTTTTTGTGTCAATGAGACAGCGATCGCATTACCAAGTATTCAATATTCATGACCTATAACCATCATTTGTCGAACCAGAAGGGAGTTTATTTCAAGATATTTGCCTCATTTGTCGCTGCGAAGCACGATCGACCGGAGTGAAAGCTCCAACTGTCAAAGAGCAAATACTTCTTATCAACCATGACCAGTGTCAGATGAGTCTCTGAATGATATTTGTTTTTATCAAAAATAAATTTTCCTCAATAGAAAATAACAAAAAATAAATAAAAAAACAATAGGTTCTAATTTTTTTACACAGTTGAAAGATAATATGGAAGCTCACTGCGTTAATGACAAGAAAATCAATAGCCTGATAATTTTGTTAATGATAATAAGCATTGATTCTCGCAATGACATTGACTCTTCGATTTTATCGTGGTGTCACGTAAAGAAATACATATAAACGTTGGAATTACGATAAAGACCGGGGAAAGAAACAAACAAGGATGGGCAGTAAGCATTCATTTAATCGGATATATGAATTTGCAGTCTTATTATTAACCGCTGATGCAAAAATTGACTCTGATTTTGATAAAAATTGCGCGACCTTGGGTGTATGGTGACTACACACTTTCTAGACAGATGAGAATCTTTTTATAAAGCAGCTGACCTTAAAGCTCTGATGTAAAAGTCAGAACGTGCGTTTGTAGTTCTGCAAATTTCAAACGGTTTCACGACTATTCGTTTTCATTTTTCACGTAATGCCACTTGAGGACAAAGTAATCTTTCACTAACTTCATAAAGGTTGGAAATAAAAAGTCTCGCGTTGTCTTAGAGGATCCTCGCATTCTTCATAAATGTTGATATCAAAATGTTATTCTAGAACCTGCGATTCTAAATTTGAAAAGAATTTGAAACTGTCCCACGGATAAATTGAAACATCAAGTGAAAAAAAAATCTGGTTACAAATTGGATAACCATTTTTGTTATGGTACACATGTTCAGAATTGTAAGCTGTTGATTTTCTAGCATGATGTAAAAGTTAATGAAGTGTATTTTTGCACCGCTCCAAAGGTTAAGGTGGCCTTGAAAATTTTTCGTCGAACGAACAAATACACACTGTTCTGTCTGCGATCAGTCTATTACTAGACATCAAAACGACTGGACAGTTTACGACACTTTGAAAACAATTTTTATTAGCTCGGTGGAAAAAAAAATCGACTTTGCTCTTTCATTGTTACAGTCTAGACAATATCTTTGCTTAAAATTCAACAGATAAAAATAAACCTCGACGAAAAACAGTGTAACGTTTTGCAGGTACATTTCTCATGATAAACATTTATAAGACAAATTAGAACAACTGTAGCACAATTTTCATTAACATTAATTGAGCTAAAAATCTTGGAGGACGCACAGTTTGAGGACAATATATCAATTTGGAGAAAAAATTGTTGGCAATTTTTTTGAGCGTTCATTTTTAATTTTGAAACTTCTTTGATGAAGAGCCTCACATTTTGAATGCCGAAGATGCTTCAGCTATTTGAAACAGTATTGATACCGCCCACCACTTAACCTTGGACCTGAACACTTGTAATACGTTTAATTCTCGCAGAACGAACGATTTGATACGCTGAATCAAATGCTTCTCGTGAAATTGTGATACCATGGCCGTCAATTAATGGCGGTAAAAGAGCACTTGATTACGCGCGACACTCCGAGGTCAAGAATCTACAAAAGCCCTGGACTGTTCTCTTTTAATTGAACCGGTCAATTGATGGCTGGACTAATGGTAATAAGTGAATAACTAAATTGTGAATCCGTTCGTAAAGAAAATATATAGTTGAAGTCGAAAATATAAAATCAAGAAAGTGTCATGCAAAATTTTTTTTAGGATTAGAAAAAAAAAAAAAAAATAGAAAGAAAAAAGGTAGCAAAAACAGTTTTCCCAGTTGGGCTTTACATTTTTATTAAGACAAACAATTTAGGAGTATAATCGACACGTTTGATGAAAAAGAGGGCAGAAGTGTAAAAAAGAAGTATCAAAGTGATCAACAATGAGGGTGACTAATATTGCGATGTTTCCACTAGAAGGCCATCGGCGTTATAATTTTCGGCATCGAAGTAGGGAAGCACCCTCGTTCGAGTGATTCGAGCTTCTTCAAGCGAGCTGTTGACCTTGTTACTCTGACAAGGGAACTTCAAAGCATCAGCAGACAGCACCAAACACGCACGTCTCTCATGTTTGCCTAAATGAGTTAAAAAAATAAAAATGGGCCACTAAACAGTCATAGATGTTTTTCTCATTTTTCAGAACATAATCAAAATAGAAATTTCATTTCATTTATAAATTTCATATTATATATATATATAAATAAATAAGATAATTTCGAGTTATTTTCTCGAAGCTAATTTTACAGGATCAAAGTGAACTTCAAAAAGTCGAAGCCTATTTAATGATTTTCTTTTTTTAATCATGCCAACCCGTCGATACAAGACGTCCTAACTTTTTTAAGTTCCATCGGGCCAATCGCAACAAGAAGCGCGATCGTCTAGGAGTGAGCACGGATTAACAGAATGCAGACTCTTCGTTTGAGGGAACAAACTTTTGCACATCTGCATTTTTTATGTTCCGATTTTTTATGTTCAATAAACAGAATGATAGCTGGCTACATATTAGGCTGTTAAAATTTTTTTCCCTCAATCCCTGCATCCTATTTTAAAATTTTGCACAAAACAACTTTGTATAAATGTTTACATGAAAAAAAAAAAGTGAAACAGATGTTAAACTGCGTTTTAATTTTACATGTTGTTAATCTTTAAGGACATTTGAATTTCATCAATCAAAATTTTGCAAAGATCATTAGTATACAAAAGATACAATACAGTTTTCTTTTCCTTTTTTTTCAAGAATATATTATTCATTCAGTATGCACCGTTTTAATACCGCTCGCACTTTTGCCTTGAGATTAGCAAGTAAAAAAGCGTGTCACACGATTACACTGTGTTTCTTTTATTCAGACTGCAAAGTCTCCGTGTGTCAATAAACCGAACATTATGCTGTTATAAGTTGAAGAGAGCCCCAAGTGTCAGAAGATGTTCGTGCGACTGACGAAGTTCAAGATGACAAAATCGAAGGTCGCCAAGTTCAGTCTCAAGCGCGACAATAGTCCATACTTAAAAATGTATAACATCATCTGTAACGACATGGAATGGAGGAAATTTCTATTTCATTCGTAAGATGAATTGAATGTTGTGTTTTCATTTTTTTTTATTTTTGGTCTTTCATTACAGGCGACCTGAAAACAAAATCGAAAGTTGCGTGGGATTCTGAATTGATTTTTTTATTTTGGGCTCTATTTTTTTCACTTTTTTATCGTTTGTTTCGTACCTGGCGTTTTTAGCATATCGTTCTTTGTCTGATTATTCGGATCGTCGGTCTATATAAACACACAGGACGGAGTGTTTGAAGGGAAGATGGTAGCAGTCGGTCATCGGTTATGTCTGCGACCTCGGCTGGACCTTGAACGCGCTCCTTTGCCCGGCTTGGGCTAGCTTAGCAGAGTATTATGTTGCTGTAAAGCAGGGAGAAGCAAAGCAAGAACGAAACAGTGTAAGGGACAAAGAAGGAGGAGAAAGAAAGTAGATACCGAGGGCGTCCTGGAGGCTAAACTACAGTCCAGTCTGGGAATGTTCCACACTGTCAGGGACAACGCGACCGTGTATTACCCGTGTATTACCAACCTTTCAAGGGTCACCGAGCCAATCATTGAACATCATTCATCCTCCATAGTTATAACTTTGAATTAATATTTATCTTGTACTTGTTTGTTTTTATCCACGATCGACAGCTCTAAGTATCAAGCATTTTGCATCGAGGCGTTCTTGTGTACTTGTATTTTCTTTCTTTTTTATTTTGAAAGACAATTTTTTATTTAAATAATATTTGTCATCGACTGATCTTAATTGTTAAAAATTACTTCAAGGACTGTTACCAAAAAACATGCATGTGAAAAACATGCTATATTTTAAACAAAATTTTCGTAAATATAAATCATGTCGAAAATAAATTAACGGATGATGAAATGTGGCAAATTTTCAATCGAATGCATAATTAAAACGAAAATAAAAGTTTTTTTTTCAACACGGACAAATCAAACTACTCGATTAAAATTTTGTACGGTCTAGAAATTGTGTAAATATTTATTTCGTGTAAGCATAAAGCATCGTTTGTCTAAAAATACTTGTGGACAAAGGAGATTAACATTTATGAAAAGTATAATTGGGTTGTGAATGAATTCAATATATTTTTCATGGCTAATTTTATTCTCATTTCGGATGGTCACGAGCTAAAAGCGATGTCGGACTTGTTCATATAGTTTGTGGCAACAAATCTATGAGATAGTTCGTGACGTAAATTTTAAAAGACAAAATCAAACGTGGCTTGAATTAGTTGAGTAACTCGAAAAAAGTTATTTAAATTCTAAGGAAAGGGTTAAATTTAGTTATTCGAAATTAATCGCCTCAAATTTTAAACTCGGTTTTTTCAAGTTTTATAACACTGCGATAGAAGAATTTATCCATCAAAATCAATTAAGATGATCTACTTTAGTGACTAAATCAGTCACAACAATAAAATTGATTGATAAATTTCAATCAACTTTTGTGCAAGTCATTTATTTTGTGTTGAATACACACGGCTAATTCGATTTGACTGGCTGATGAAAAAAGCTTGAGGCAGGGTCTCATTTTTCAAACGCCGATGCTACTGAGGACTCTGTAACTCTAAACGATTTTTTTTGCTAGGTAAACTTTGACGATGCAAGTTTATCTGCTTTGTGAATATGACAAAAGTTCATTCGTTCTTTGGAAATATCATTGAAAACAAAAGAAAAAGTTACCACCAAGTTAATCAGCGGTCTTCATAACGCCGAAGAAAAGCAAAAGTTTGTTATTCAAGAGATTTTCATTTTTGTTACTCCTACGCTTTACAGCGAATGAATAGAGTTCAAAAACTAATTCATAGGCATTACACTCGCTGTCGGAATTTGCCAACCAACGCCCTCCTTGATGTCTTGTGTCGTCTCCTGTTTGTGAAATGTCATGACTCCGAGATGGTGTAGGTGGCCGTAAATACGCACACAGGTCATCTTGAACTTTTTTTTTAAAAGTATTTATCCAACAAAATCAATTTGTATGATACGTTTAATCAATTATGAAAATAAATAATATGACATTGAACATTGTGTCTTTAAAGAATTCAATCTAAATTTAAGATCCTTCAAAAGTAATATTTAATTACAATAAATTAAATGAGCGTGTTTTACTAACAAGGGTATAATGACTTTTATTCAAAATAGAAATAACGTTTGCCCGAAATATTTACTTAAGCTGATTTTTCTCTTCGGTTCCAGACATAATATGTTTATATCATATTGCAATAAAATTGCATTGTATATAGGTCCGAAATAGATCAGAATGAGTTGGCTTTAAAAGCAAACAGCAATATGGTTTTTATATTTTGAGCTTTGTTTTGACTTTGTTAAATTATATGATTTCTTTTCTAAAATATTTTATTATAAATTAATTCTAATAGAAAAAATAAGTATCAGAGGCGTAAAATGAGAAACGAAAAACGATCCTACGATATTAGTGTAATAATTTTGAGTACTTTTTTTTAATTCCCGATAAGAGTTATCAAAGCTTCTGATTACGCCACACTCGTCGTGCGTCTATTCTCGACTAACGACGCACGTCGAAGTTCAAGGCAACATCGAGCGTTTCGATAGAGTTGAACAGAATAGACGGAGAAGGAAAGTTTATTTGACAGTGGCGATGGTGTTAAATAATGAACAAATTGAATGCATAATTCACCAGACAATGTTTATTCAGACGACCTCACAACTCCCAAGCATACAAAACGACGTGCTCACTGGGCAATATGCAATGCTTTGTATAGTGTTCCTTGCACAGAAATTACATCTCATAATGTTCGCCTATTTTCATGATACTTAGTTGTCGGTATAACATTATGTTTTTTTTTCATCGTCAACTTTATTAATCACGCAGGTTGTTTTATCATTACATTACCAGAAATAACAACTGTCGTATTTTACCTTTTTTGCTTTCACCTTAATGGATAGAGAAATATATCATACAATATTTATCATTTACTATTATAATCGTTATGTATAGTTTATGTATAACGTTATACGAATATCGACGCTATTATTTCTTCGGGCAGGGTGTGTGTTACAGGATAGAAACTTTCGGGCGGATTTGTTCATTTACATTAATTGCTTCATTTTTTGTCATTACAATAAAATTGTCCATTTTTGAATCGCGTTCAATAATTTGCTCAGATTTTCTTTAGGGTTTTTTGGTTTTTCATTATGCCGTTTTGAAGAATTCGTCGTTTCTGTGGGATCATCGTATAGAAGGAACAGGAAGAAAGACAGAAAAGTGATTCTCGATCGGTGATAAGATTCGAAGAACGAGATAACCGAACGGAACTGAAAAAAAAATCAAATGGGTCATACAGTTTCACAAATCAAGGAATGATGAAATAAATACACGCGGAGTAAAACAGGAATCAAAATAGGAAAAAAGACCGGTTCAGCGCGTTTCTTTTCTGACTTCTGTCATCTGTGTAGTTGGAACGTATGTGAGGTTACACATAGGATCCAAAAGTGAGGGCAAGTGGGAGGGAACGTCTCAACAACTTTCTCCTTCATCCGCTCTGCTAGCTCTCCCCTTCCTCTCGCGAGAAAGGTCGTCTCTTTCACTCTCTCTTGTTCTGTCGGTTACTCTCTCGCTCGGGTACTTTCTTCGTCTTTCTCACTCAGTACTGCCTAAAATCTAAGACCTTACGCGGTTACTATTTACAGGTTGCTTGCGGCTAGAGCTTTTTTTTCTTCGCATAATGTCGTTTGCTTGCATTGGGATACTATGAGTAAAGCCTAAGATCCCACTAGTAATGGTTGACAATAAGATGATGTTCTCATATAGGCGTATCAGTTGTCATTGGACGTTGCAATGCAATCGCTCACGTCCAACAACCAACTGCAGGGTCACCGCAGCGGACCGATTCAGTCTCATAACAAAACTCGTCGTTTTATTTGTTCTTTTTGCATTTATTTTTTATTTACGAATACATTGAAACCGATAAAGTCAACAAGTTTCGTAAACCACTTACAATTATTATAATCCGGAGAGTCACGAATGTTTTGCACGCATAAGCCATTCGCACAGCGCACCAAAAATTTTCACATTCACGCCATTTCTCTCTCTCTCTCTCTCTCTCTCTCTCTCTCTCTCTCTTTCATTTCTTTCTCTCATACACACATTATGAGAATGTTCTACAGTTACTATATTTTAAAGATATTACAATAATATTAATTACTTTTTATAATAGTCATTGAACATAGTAGAGTAGATGATCGGTGAATGAGGTGGAGACTGTACAAGATGCGCGATTTCAATGATTATCACATATAATAGATTATAATGTTTTAAAATTCGTTTGCTTGTCGCGTGAAACGTCGAACCACACTGGCACTCGTAAGCGTCCGTGCTTTTGATCACCGCAATTTTGAATAAAAAAAAACAAAAACGAAAAAAAAAGACAAAAAAAATAGAATACAGAGAAAAACACAGAATCACAATCGCGTTCGACTTATCGCCCCTCGCGCAAAGTTATTATCGAAATAGCATCAATTTAAATAATAAATTATTTGGTTTGTCACGCGCTCAGAGCGTCCTGGCACTTGAGTTGTGTTGCGCGAGTCAGCGCCTAGCGAGGATCCGGACCAGCGACTGGTATCATCGCGACGGTGGGGCTCCGATGATCGCAGCTTCACTACGCTTCGAGGGACAGCGCCTTGCAGGAGCCGATTATGGGCCGCGGGGACGGCCTTGGCGACGGGGATGGAGATTTCTTTGAGAGGTTCAGCGGTTGCTGACTGTCTGCAATGTCCACCTGCAGCTCCATCATGTTTCCAGGACAGTTGGAGAGCATGCTTGGAGGCGTCATGCAACGGGTATCGGCGTTGGGGCGCGGACTCGCACTGCTGGTGCTACTCGTTGCCGCGGCTGAGAGGTACCTTGGTGAGGATGTGGGCGAACCACTCAGCACGTAGTAGTCTGGGGAAGACTGTTGTTGTTGCTGCTGCTGTTGCTGTTGTCGCACTCCCGTCGTTGTCGTGATGACGGAGGTCGCGGGCCACCTGGACGTATGGTACACTGAAGTGGCGCACTGTAGGAGGCCTTGAGATCCTTGTGAGGGGCGCAGAGTGGACGTCGTCGTAGAGGCGCACTGCTCCGCGGGAGATGGCGAGATCGTCGGAGATCTGGGACTGCCGGTTTCCCCGCGCATGATGTAGTTGTGGATGATGTCAGTGCGCTTGAGCTGTTCGGCGGTCATCCGCGGGCCTTCCATCAGACTCTTGGCCAGCGTGGAATGCGTGCTGCTGAGTAGGCTTGCAGTCTGCGGACAAGAGTTCTGCCTGGTGCTCTGGGAGGAGGCCGGCGTGCTGACGGAAGGTGACGTTAGGTGGAGGTGCAGCTGGGACTGCTGGTGTTGTTGCTGCTGCAGGACAACTGGCTCGGCCTCCGCACTGTCCTTCTGTCTGAGAGCTCGGAACTTCTTGTGGGGCTTGTAGGCCTCGTCCATCAGCGAGTTGGTATCGTAGAGCGGAGGGGCCTGGAGGACCCGCTTCAGAACTGGCATGTCTTCGACCTCCTTGTCCTCGGAGCGCGGGCTTGAGCAAACTGAAGTCGGGGCGCTGCTGGTGCTGCTGCTGGCGGGCTTGTCCGGTTTCTCGTTACCTGATTCGATTCCACTGTCACTGGGCGAGTCGAGCTTGCGGAACCGCGGACACTGCGGGATCTGCGACGGCTTGGCGAGGATCGCGCGGTGCAGCTCGTCCTCGCCGGAACTCGCGCTGCCGGAGTTGGCGCGACGCCGGTGCGGACAAAGTCCACCGGCGAGGGTCGCGGCCAACAGCGGGGCACTGGAGGCGTGGTGCCCAGCCGATTGTTGCACGTGATGGTTGTACTCAGTCAGTGCAGCGACCTCGCCGCTGCAGGTGCTTTCGGTGCTGGAGACACTTCCCAGCGGACTCTTCACAGCCTCGTCCAGAGCGACGTCCGAAACGGATGCCCAGGACGGCACCGGCTCCTCCTCGGACTGGTGCCAGTGCACCGACTGCTGGTTGCCCGCGTTGGCCTGCTGCTGGGCTTGCAGCTGCTGCTGCTGTTCGGTCATCTTGAACGCCAGCAGCTTCTCCGAGTGCAGGGTGTTGAGTGTCCTGAGATCCGGTATCTTCTTAAGCAGCTCGCGCAAAATGTCCGGATGGCCCGGATGGTTCTGAGCAAGGACAGTCTGTAGCGCGTTGCGCAACTTGTTGTGCATCCGCTCGACGAGCTCGGTGTTGCGCAAACCCGGACGGTCCGACGCGATCACCACGACCGAACAGAACAGGCCCAACTCGGCGTCGGACAGTCGCAGCGAGTTGACCCGCTCGGCGAAATCGAACATGGAATCCATGAGGAAGCGCGCGTTGCTGCTGTTGTGGATGGACTCGCGCTTGAGAACCTGGCCGTTCAGACAGATCATGCTGTTGGTTTGGGCGTCGAACATGCACGCGAGTCGCACCAGCAGCACCTCGAACACCCCGGCCTTGAGGAGCGTCACCTGGTCGTCTTGTGCGAGCAGCGTGAACCCAGGGATGCGCTTGGCAAACTCGACCACGCCGCGAATCGCGGGCGAAAACCTCTTGGAAAAATCCTGCAGCAGCTCCTGTTGGCCCGTAAGCGGCTGTGGGTTTGGATTCAAAGGACAGGCCTGGAACAAAAGAAACAGAAACCGTCGAGGTCAATTTCTTCAATGCTTCGCGGAAGCGAAAAACCGGCTGACCTTTCGCGACAAGGCCTGTTACGTTCGCGTCATCGTGCAAACATTGCGGCACGCGTTTACTCACCAAAGTAGGCGGGCAAGCCGTGTAGTTGGGGGTCTCGCGAGCCCGCGCCAACACTGGCGCAACTTTGTCACGAGTGAAGTCGCAAGTGTCCAAGTGGGCTCGCACCACGGTCGCTAACAAGCGCTGCTCATCCTCGAGCTCGGCCGCGACTGCCTTCTCCTGGGAACGGCTGTGAGAACTTTGTTGCATGGCAGCCAGGATTCGAGCCTTCTCACGTTTGGGCACGCGCCCGAATCTAACCGCTGAAACACAAAAAACAAGATTCCACGTTAACATTCACGTCAACTGTCAAGCAAGATTGCGATAAAAAATTTGCAACACAAAAAAAACTATCAAAGACCGAAAAAAACTGGCGGGATTTTTAATCGAGCACGAGAGGTGATCGGGCAAAATGACAGCGGCACAAAAAACAAAGCGCGGGATCGAGGGAAAGCGATCGTCACTTTCATCTCGAGCGAGAAAGTACCGTCGTAAGTAGGTACGAATGCTGTAGAAAGTGCAACTAGTCGGCGCCCGCGATTCTCCCAAAATCGGTATCACTTGTAATTTTTTTATTTATCTTTTTTAACAATTATTCACTTTGACACCTACGTGCATTGTGGTAATTTACAACTCCGTTAAGAATTCCCTTCAGTATCGGCAACTCTTCGCCCATGACTTCGCCCATGAAGGTGGTGGAAAAAAAAAGATCTCTCGCAAAATTTTCAATTGATCTGTACTCGTTTATTTTTTCAATTTTCACTTTTGCACGATTCCGATGGTCACACAACACAAAACAAATTAGCGGCTGACTCGCGCACTATCGCGAGTCACTCCAATGACTTTGTAATAATCCCGGATCGTCGTCTCGGGAGCGCGACTAAGAATGCGTGCTAACGCGAGACAGCATCACCGCTGACTGAGTGACGTTCCGCGAGCCGCGTTCAACAGCCCCTCCCTCTCCGCTTGATTCAACCATCAACGGCCCCTACTCTTTACACGATTGTGGCCTTTGCCGAGCCTTTGGCCTTGAACTTGGTTTGAGCGCGAGCCGCGCGAGGCGTACCGCCGACCTATATACGCCGCCACTACCACCAGTCACCCGCGCGTCTATAACACACGCCCGTAGTATTATAGACATGCAACAGAACCGAACTGCCCGTCCAAACAGCGCGCGCTTTTTGTTTACCAATTATCATCAAGCTTTGACAGTTCCATTATGCAATGCCCCGTTTTACGTAACCGCTAATCATCCATTTTCGCAATCGTCTTATCGACCCAACGTGTCACAATCTTTTTTCTTTGTTTAATTGAAAAAAAATCCACGTGACAATTCTTTTTCATTCGTTAATTTTATTAATCAATCTCATAATTCTTCAATGACTTCTTTTTTTCAATTACAAGTTGCCTTCATCATTTATTAAAAAATTGTTTTTATATATTTTTAAAGTCAATTACTCTTTTTCGAATGTGACGACTTTTAAAGTTGGTAACTCGAGAAAGGGGATTTTTGCCGCGCATATCAAATAGCGTTTTTTTTTTTTTTTCCTTTTTGCAATTTTGATAAGTCCGCCTCGGAGGTTATTCGAGCAATGATAGAGCGGCAAAAGGTCTCAATGGCCGAAGGCATGCGTCGTGTGCAGAACGCGAGTGGTGGGGCGCGTCTTAAGTAGGCGCGAGATTGCCGCGGTCTCCGTGTGGCGCCACGAGACGGTGCTCCCTGAGCGCCAAACGGTGAAAGAAGGGAAAGCACCGAGGAGGAGTGGGTGGCGATCGCGGCGCCGTGGTGGGGCGACTGTGGAGGACGTAGCGGCGCGTAGCGGTACTTCCACGGACAGAATCACTTGCGAAAAAGCACACAGCGAGACTATTGACCTTACGCGAATTGCGAGCGATGCCCGACTTCTTTCTGATTGCTGACACTACAATTTTTTTCAAAAAAAAAAAAAAAATAATAATAATAATAATAATAGTAATGATGATAATAATTCCGATTTCTTAATAACGATCTTGAAAGCTGCAAATTTTTCGCAATCCGATTTCATATCCCATTTCACGTTTGGATGATAGAGACAACTTGTTTGGATGAAAAAAATGATAAATCTAGGATATGTACTTTCTCGAACTTACGACCGAACACTTTCACTGATTGTGACACGGCGTTGCGTAAAGGGTCGTCGCTCCGGTAACCCGAATTCGTGATTCGCATGGAGACGGAGAAAATCGGAACGGAAAGAAGTGTCAAAGAAAGAAGGGATGCAAACAAATTTGAACTCACCATCTCGACTCATGCCTACGGCGATGCACTTCTTGAGCCTGCAGTACTGGCAGCGGTTCCTGTTGATCCTCAAGATGCTGCACTGTTGGTTCTTCGTGCAGGGTCTGTACTGGATCTTCTGCTGGATGCTGCGCCGGAAGAAGCCCTGCGAATCACCAACAATACCCTCGTCAGTTTGACTGCTGTCGCTGTCAGATGAGGACCCTGAGGAACAGTTGTTCCCCGATCGCGGGTTCGCTGAGTCACATTCGCACAAGCACCCCATGAATTGGCTCGGGACCACCCCTTTATGAAAAGCGCTGCTTCAGAAGCAATGCAACTGTTTGGTATCGAGCACTCGAATTTTGTAAATACTGGTATATAATTCCTTTTGTTCTTATTATCTCTTCGCAACCGAGAAAATTCTGCGATTAACTTGGGTGTACACCGATCAAGTGGAATTTAAAACTAAGGTGGTGTCGCACTGTGTCTCGCAAGATCGTCGACCGTGTTTGTCGGAGCTCGCTTGTAGACTGACTCTCTCTAGCACGGAAAGCATAGAGTGGCTCAGCACATTGGCTACGAGTCGCGCGCGCCGAGGTGGGGGCCCTCTGACCCAATTCCCGGACGTTCACCCGAGGTTCACCGCGTGAAAGTGAGAGTCTCTGCGCTTGCCCGAGTGCCTGGCTCGCGCTCGCGCACCCGTCCCGGCCCATCCTGCTGTCTTTCTCCGGCCAACGTTCGCACCAATGCTACCATAAGTGCGCGTACGCCGGCACGCCAGCGTTGATCTACTAACGGGTTCGTTCCCTCGCGGCCCCCTCCGTTCTCGCGTCCCGCTGTCCGCCTTTTTGTTTCCCAGAGAACGGCCCTCCTCCACCCACGGGGTTCGCAATTCAAACTAAAAATGGCGCTATGACATTTTTCATCAATCCGACGAGAGATAAGACCGAGAGCTTCAGAAGCTGGGTAGCTGAAATTGGGAGAATGAAATTCGCGAGTTCTGCCTCTGGGAGAAGATGGATCTCTATATTTCGTCTTTTGATAACAATATTTTAGACTGTTGCAGGGGACTTTGGCCCAGGCGTGAGAGAGCTGACGAGGTGTGCGCGCGAATTTGCATGCACACCCACCCCGCGACGCGACGACACAACCAACGGTCAACGACCTTGTGTGATTATATAACGCACTCGTGTCGGCAGTCAGGTAGGTACTTCTGTCGGCGCGCACGCGCGGGCCAACTCTAATTTGCCAAGCGACGACAAGCGAGTCCACTGACATACGTGACGTCAGGATTTGCGACCTCGCCTACCTCAACTTTGCGATCCCGCGCTCCACGGCCCGATGGTACCGTTGCCATTTGCTCAACTTTTTCTCGAAGCTTCCTCCAAACACCTCCGACGATTTGTTCTGGACGAAAAAACTATGGATCATTAAGGACATCCTCATCTTACTGTTTTTTTTCTCTTTTTCTATTTTTATTAGCTTTGATTTTTTCGTTTTTGTGATCTCTGTCTGAGTTGAACGAAAACGCGTTCTAAATTTAACTGCCAACAAGAAGAGAGCGAGAGGGGTGCTGAGGCGAATTCGAAAATGCAAAACTAGAATGTATAATTAGATGAAAGAAGATCAAATGGCCATCCGACCTCGGTTCCAGTTGGTGGGCCGTGAATGCAGGTTGAAAGGACCACAGCTCGAAGAGTGGCGCAAAGCTTGGGATAGGTCCGGAGTGATACTGTAGGAAGAAAAGATACTTGGCTTGTCTGCGCTCTGCCATAGCTTTCTATGGCATTCGTAACGTCATCGCGCGGCGTTTTCACTCACGAAGTTGCATTTATCGTCGCTGCAACACGTTGCTCGAGTAGGCACCGAATTGGCCGATCCAATCACGGGGGCCGCCAATCGGGACGCGTGTACAACTTATGTGCAGCGCAGATATCGAGACGAGGGCAGCAACCCCGGATGAACTCTTTAGCTGACTGAAGAGCGGTGAATCGATTTCTTCAAACGTACATTTTCTCAAATAGGTCAGGGGTCGATTACCTCTCTGCGATGGTACTTTAACATGAAGCCAAACTTTTCAGCTCATGAGGTTTGCAATCATCAGATCTCTATCTTTTTTCTTTTTCACTTTGCAATTAAAGATCTCACGCAAATCCAAGATCAAATGAAAATAAGCTAAAAAAGAAAAAAAAGGGATGAATCGATTTACCAGAGAGAGAATCGTGATTTGAACACGGGGTATCTGAAATTGGTGGAGATTTCATTTTTGCGATTTGGTTATGACGATTAGATCTGGGGAGATCCAGGCATCATGACAGTACGAGGCTGGGGAAGAGTGTGGGATACGACGGTCGCGAGGTTAACGACCGGAGCGCACCGCGTGCGATCGTGGCGAGCGGTAGTAGTGCGTCGCAAATACTCGCGAAGGGGAAGGTGAACGCGAGCCATGATCGCGGAGCTCGCGCGGAATAGGAGGGGGCATCCCGACGGAACCAAGTAACGGTGACGTACATACAGCTCGCGCATGCGTTTCAACCAACCTCGAGGGCATTAACCGCGCGCGCTTCGACCCCAAGAATTTGTTAGTCCAGGGCCTAATATCTATCTGTGCTCGATTGTGCGCTCCTGTTTCATCGAGTTAACGATCAATGATGACACGATTTGGCTACCTCCCGCCTCCTCGATCCAGGTCATTGCTTTATCATCCTGCAAACATCGTCACCCCCTGGCCCTGGCTCTGGCTCTGGCTCTAATCCATGCCACACAATATCTTTTCGAAAATTCGATCAGATGGGCTTTCCTCCCTTGCAGAGGATCAAACCGTTTTCACCTACTGATGGACAATCTGAATTTGTTGTTTTCGTTTTTTTTCCTTTTTCATATTTTTTCAGGAGATAAGGTTTTGATTGGACACAATGAAACTGGACCAGTTTGATTATTGTATCTCGATAAACGAGTTGGGGGAGAAGCGACAAAAGTTATCTGAGATAAAAAAGAAACAGTGTAGAAAACAAAAAAAGGCGAGATGATTGGTGGGCGTTGATGGGCACGTGCTATTGTTGTGATGAATGCGAGGCTACGAATCTTCGTCATTGGAAGTGGTGCGATAGCCTCCGAAGTATAATCTAGACTGTTCTATAGATACGGCCACTCTCGACTCGGTGTATATACCTACCACAATAATAAGCAACTGACCTGATTCCAAAGTAGATGCACTGCGGTCGGTAACCTCGTGCGGAGCACCAAAATATATCCGTGCAATCACAAAACAAGAAAAAAAATGAGATCACGACTCGTTACGACGTCAAAAGTGACGATTAAGTGGGGGGAAAGCGCATGACGTAACTGCGGCGCTCGAGGTCGTCGACCGCACGGGGGTTAGTGCACCCTTTGGTCGATTTTCCAGCGGCTCGCTCGCCCACATTTTGATTCGTCTTTATTTATCGTCTGCCCCCTCCCTCGAATCAGATGATATTCCATTTCCTGGATACGGTAAGCCAATATGTCGTCTTTCTTTGTTTTTAAAATAGCTTATCATAATATAATCCCATTTTCTCATACGTCGAAGCAACCCCTGGAAAACGAGAGAAGGAGGCCAAACAGCAGCAATCAAAAGCTATCGAGTAATCATTGGTGGATGCATTTGGATTGGGCGTCTCGGCACTTTTGCGAGATGGCACGAGAGCGCGCGCCACCAAATATGGGGCGCTGACGACCATGAGAGTTCGTCCAAAGCCTCGAGTGCGCCAGTATAGCAAAATAGTACAACAGTAGTGCGACTGAGCGACCTAGTCTCGAAGATACCCAACTCTCTTCCGCGTTCTCTTCCCTTTCCACAAGGCCCCTCTTCCAGTATTGCAAGACGCACAACCGCTAACGGCTAGGTCACGCGCGAACCACACGAACCGAGAAAAATGTACCTATCGCCACGCAGCTTTTCAGCCACTTTGGCAATAAGTTACTGACCTAGTCAACCAGCTATCGACCTTGTTTGCCGCGCCACGGGGAAAGCATCGGCCAAGTCAGATACGAGCGACGCGCACCCCGCTATCGAAAACCCCAGTTGACTCACTAGTTGCGATGATAAATTTGATATCTAGCAAATGATGAATGGATTGTCTAACAATGTTTTTGCCACTTGGTAAGGCGATTTGATAACAGATAAGCAAAGTTATGATAAGATTTTCACAAACTCCCAGGAACTGTGATTTTATTTATTTTTTTTTTGTCATTACCTAATTGAAGTTATGAGAAAAGCACCACCCGGTTCCAATGAAAATGTATTGTTCAATGTACTTGAAATTATTATGTTTAGTCGAATCGAGTACTGGGAAATGCTATTAAATTAATTGTTCGAGTCTAAGTTTGTTTGTTGCATTGAAATTCGATTGCAGCTGAATTCATAAAGTATGTTGCATAATCTTTGATTACAGCCGAGAAGAGATGTTGACGGTGCAAAAGTCGGTGCTGATCTAGAAGTCTAATATTAAGAATTGCAGCGCGAGGTGGAAGTGACCAGGCATCGCGTGGAGGGGAGGTGCTTTGTTGCACTGGTGGGGAGGGGGGGCACCAAGTGCCGCCACTATTTTCAAGAAAACTATTCGACTCATACATTCCCCACCAGCACTTCGTGCCGTCCGAAGAGCACGAGGCCGTTGACTCGACGGCCTTCAAGACTCGGAAATGTCAATATGCCAAAACCGCGCGCGCGCTCGCTCGACATTACCAAATCAATTATTTCCAACACCGATCGCTATCAATTTTCAGTACACTTTCCCCTGGCATTCTTTTGCAAAGAATGCAAAAACAAAAACAATAAAAACAAACCTCTATAATTAGCTATATGCATCCGGCGAGTGAGTATTTACATCAACCCCTGCGTGGGTTCGCAATGAATCTTCGGAGCAGGTGCGTGCACTTTTGTCGGGGGCTAAAAACGTCTGCTTGGCGCTGTTCGATCGTGGCCTTACCAATTCGACTTGATCACGTTTTATTTGTTCTGATAAAAAAGATAATTTTCTCGAAGGTTATTATTAGAAAGTCCCCGAGAGTTCGATAAACTTTAATTGAACTGTTAAGTTAAACATTCAAACCAAAATATCATTTTCGTTTCGGTATACATTTTCCCAACTTTTATCGATGATTTAATTTTAGGAACAAAAAAGCTTTCAACGTTTTTTCCCCCTGATAATTATGTTAATAGTCCATCTGAGTTTGAAATATTTGTCAACTATTTGATTGTTTTTTTTTTACAATGCAAATGACGGATTTCTGTTCAAGGATATTGAGCGACTGCGAATTTCCGGGAAAGATTACTGAATTGGGTGGACAAAAAAAAACGATTCCTATGCTACTTGTCATACGGAGCAGGTAAAAGAACTTTTTTTAGATGATGAAAATTTGAGAATCGATATTTCTTATACTCGATACCAAACAAAGCAACGGTTTTATGGTTTGTTGTTTCAAATTTGTTAATAATAAAAGAAGAACCAAAGAAAAATTGCGTGGGTGTTTCGCCCACATTGGGCAGTGAGCCTTGAAGTGCTGCTGTTCAGAAGTACGATACGCACAGGCATTTGACTTCTCTGAATGAGAACATCAAGGCTAGGTCGATAACATTTGAGTTATCCTTGAATCGCTCGTATTTAAACCACACACACGCTCTTTTTCCTGGCAAGCTCAATTCCGTGAGAACACGCGCGGCTATTCTGCCTCCGCTTTCGGCCTCACTTCTTTCCGAAATTCAATGCCAAAGGCCGCGCGTTTCATTTTTTCTTCTTCCCCAATCAATATATTTTATGTTTTTCTATCTCTTACCTTGCATCCTTCGCAGGAATGAACTCCATAATGGAATCCAGATGCCTTGTCACCGCATACTCGGCACAAAACTGTTGTCCCATCAAATTCTGTAACGAAAAAATGAAACAAAACTTTTAGAAATCATCATTTGAATAAAATTATAAAAATCATTTGAAAGAAAAAAATGTTTAATCATGTACAAGTTGAAAACAAAAGTTGTAATCAATTCGAGGCGATAAAAATGATAATTGAGAATAATAAGTAACTAATTAGCACGTGGTGATCAGCATTTCGCTGATCGCCGGTGTAAAAAATTAGCCGGAGAGAAAGATCGCGAGGTGGGAGAGAAGAGGACTTTCCCTGACGGTGTGTTACAGCATCGCGGTGTGTTACAACTTTCTGCTTTCACTTGGCTTGTCACGCCGCTCAATCCAAACGCGTTCACTGGTTCAGTGAAGAAAAATTTAATAGCTGATCATTCGCTACTTTCTTTATTAAAAAGAAAATCGCGGCCGTCGACCCCCTCGGGATATCGAATCCCAGCATTTTTATTTTAAAAGTGAAATGATTTTTGCTTTCGACGCCAAGGCGATTCTGCACGAAGAAATTACGTGCCGATGCACACTGGAACCACTTTCCACACCTCGTGCGACTTGTTTTCAAGTGAAATTCATTTTCGTTCGGCTTAGAATTCTTTCATTTAACTCGTTTATTTTTTAAATTCAAACATTGCAAAAAAAAAAAAAAAAAGAGAATCTCAGCTTGACAAATCGACGGACAGTCTGCAAGGACTCTCACAATCAGCGTAAGTGGACACTCGTTGCTGAAACTGCAAACGATTTTTAATTTTCAGCAAATTAGAAAAAGCGAGTGGCGATGTTAAAACAATATTAGGATACATTAAATCATCATTACGATCACATATTTTTTTCTCTCTAAATTTATGTTGTGTAATTTTTCAAAAGTTATATTCATCCCAATTACTGAAAATGATACAAATGATGATCCATTAATACATATATTTTTCAACATCATTAGCTGTAAATCACACATTATTATCATCAAATTCTTCTTATTCACAACAACATTATTTTTATTATTCATTCACATTTGTGGTCTGATTCTGTTGTCATAAATACTTGTCATGTCATCATTTATTTTGACAGCAATCGTAAATGACACGCAGAGGATTACAATTCAACACAAGCCGAGCTTCATATTGTTGTCTGTATGACCGTACCTATGTGAAGTTCAGGTTCAGGTCTTGCAGAGGAGACGGTTGAATCCATAGTGGGCATGTTGGGGTTGACATGTGGAACTTGCGCCACGTGATAGGGGCTGGGCATGCTCTGTACGCAGGACATCCTGGAGTCGGACTGTCGCGGTACAAAGGACTCGGGGGCCAGCTGCACGCTGCTGTCAGGTGCGAGGATCATTTCACAGACCAGTTTGTTAATCCAAATTCACGAGACTGATAACTCCAAAAACTCACTAATTGGGCACCACACTCAACACCAAACGATTCACCATCGTAATCGATTCGGGGGGGTCCACTATAGCAATCGCGCAGAAACTGAGAGAAAACAAAATAATCGCAGATGTGTGAAACATAAAAGTGTCGGGCGCGCGCGTTTCGAAAGAGCGAAAGTGAGTGCTCGCTCGAGGGAGGTTCGCGTTGGTCTGAGCCGGGATTGAAGCGCCGAAGTGTCGGTTACCTGGAGCAGCCCTTACTCGGGCCACGCAGCGCTTATGGTGGGGACTGATGCCGAACCAGCCAGTCGGTCTACAATGTCTACGCCCTGACTATCTAGTATGCGATGCGAAAGAGACGCCTGCTGCCAAGCCCAGGCCAGAAGACGAAGAACGAAAGAGGCCCTGGGTTCATCGCATTTTCAATGTTGGAGGTCACGCAACCGAGCGACGCCGATTGCCCGTTCGGCCAATCGCCGGAGCTCGAGCGCCGCTCCCATTGGCTGCGAGGGCCCCCACTCGGCACACTCCTTCCTTAGACCGAGCAAGTTCATCGTCCGAAACCTTGACTGAATTACCCCTCATCGGCGGCCAAGGCCACGCGCTCCCCCCCCCCCCTCTCCTCTCTTTCTCTCTTCCTTTTTCTCGTGTTCCCTTCGTCTAAACCGATCCTCGTGCTTGTCTCTTTCTCTCTTCCCTTTGCGTCCGTTCTTATATATTCAAGCAGTGTCTCGCTTCTCTCTTCTCATAATTTCGTTTCACTCCTTTTCAATGGTTCTTTATTTTTTGACTCTCCGTCTTTTTCTTTTCATTGCCTCTAATTTCTCTCAACATAATGAACTCTGTATGCTGCACGAGTCTTTGTGAAAAGATAACGACAGTTTTATTGTCACAATGTTCATCGGGCTTTTTGTCTTTCTTCTCATTGTTCGAGGGGACCTTAAGAAAAAAAAGACCAGCGACAGAATTAGCAATTATCCGTATATATTCAGTTTTGGACAGTCACCGCGGCCTGCCGGTGTCAGTCGTAAATGGTTCAATGACTCAATGTGGATTAAAAATAGACAAAGAGGAAGCCAGCTTCTAATGAAAATGCTTCGATTCGTTTTTACTTGTGATATTTTTAGGGGAATTATATCCATCGATGGGATACCTTTTTTTATAGCTCCCCGAAGGAACCTCGATCGGTTTTCCAATTTTAAAGCCAGGATAAATATAAAGACAATGAAAATCAAAATTTCTGGTCGGTAATGAGTTTTATGAAATTTATTGTTTGATTATTTTTTCTTTCAAATTGTCTCTCTTATTTTCTATTTAATTATCTTTGACAAAATAGTTGTTCTTGTTTGTTTGGTTGATTTTTGTTTCCCACGTCAAACGTTTGTTTTATATGAACCAAACAATTTGCTATTTATGTGCAATGTTTAAATTTGACCGTCAAAGCCTCAAACGAGTCAAATAGTGTAATAGTTTTCTCAGTTTTATTATACTTAACGGCAACAAACGATTTACGCCTCTGCAAACATCCTCAAGACGGATCGAACTTGGCGCGTACCCGAGTACAATGCACGAAAGCCGGAAGAAATATCCTTGAACGGGACACTGAACCGCGTCAAAGATTCACGACTCAAAGTATCGGTCACGCTGTCGAAGGACACCACGATAATTCCGCCGGCATTTTTCACGGCTGATGTATTGCTTCTATATTTTTTTAATCTGAAACCATTAGGTGGAATATCAAAGTTGATTTGAGTGCGCGATTAAAAATGGAAATCAAAAATCAAAAGCGACACTGCTGAAAAACGAAAGTTATGATTGATTGGATAGTGAAACCGAAATTAAAATGCGGTTTAGAAAAATGATATAATGGGAAGACGAAGGCTGCCGGAGAGTGTTCTATAGGCGTCGTTTCGGGAGAAAGTTTGTTGCATTCGTACGATTATGAAACCGCAAAACTCGAACATCCGAGGCCCCTTCCCATCCGGCCCCAAAAGGGTTGTAATCCAGATACAGGCGCTATGAAAATATCGTGTTTCCCTTTTTACGGAAAGATTTACTTCCGTTTTTTTGTTCACCCTTTCATTTTTATCGAACCTTCTTTTTTTTCACAAATCAACACCGTGTCGCCCATACAACATTTTTGGGGAGAAAAAGTTTCCGCACTTTCAGAAAAGAGGGTACCCGCGCAGATTTTACTTTTATTCTCGGTCCTAGCAGCGCGATACAATCGGCCGTCAATAAAGAAGCACCTTTTTAATAAGAAAAAAAATATATATATCTTTATTCTCACCATTTCCATTAACGATTGTTAAAAATAAAAATTTTTCGAGAATGGTTGAAATTTTATCCACAAAATTCTACTTAGGATTTATTTTGAGACCGAGAAGCCATTTATTTATAGTTTTGTTTTAAACATTCAACCAGATGGTTTAATGAACTTGAGGGTAATTAGGTTATTGTGCTTGATAATAATTGTCGAATAGAGTGACGTTACGTCACCTAATCGTAACACAGATGATTAAACCTCGCCGAAGTAATAATATGAAATTGAGAAGAATTTAAATTCTAATCTAATCTCTCACTCTTTGGAGTTCGGAAATTATTTATCTAAGCCTGTGTTGTTTTTCGTATAAATTGAAGCCATGACAGAATTCATTACGTTTTGATAATAACAACAGGCTGTATTATCAAATGAGACCTAATAAAGTTTCACAACGTAAAATGCAGATGATTATCTGTCGAATTTTCTTATCGTCATATCAAACAGAAAAACATCGAAATACTAGGTCAAATTAATTTACGCTCAAGTTGTGCCAAATGTTGAACTACACGTGTCGATTTCTGCGCCAAACTGCTGCTGCTGTTGACTTTTTGACACTTGAAAAGTGTTGAATTAACATTTTATCAATCAACAATTTTCATGGTTCAAAGAATGAAAAAAAAAAATTGTTCTGATAAAATTTATGAATATTCAGACAGAGAGGCAAATTGAAACCAATACTCTTACTATTAATTAAACGATCAATTCCCCAAACCATGATTCATGCCAATTTTCTCAACCGCACGAGGCCAGATTAATTTGTTTTATTTTAGAATGGCCAATCAGAATTCATCGGTGTTATTCAAGGTTGATTGATGCGATCGTATTTTTGAGAAGAGAATACGATTCTCAAAGGAAATCCTTGAACGTCTTTTTTGTTCACAAATATATGTACACATCTGCCGAAACGAGTAACAATTTTGTTGGTATGAATTTTTATGAAATATTATTTCGGGCTACTTGACCACATAACCGTTAACAATTTTCATCAGATTCAAGGCAATTTCTGCGGAAACAAAGCGATCGGTGCTTGAGCTCGAGCAAGAAGTCCTTGGCATCGAACGACCGGTCGGCGACCCGAGAGCGCGCCTGCTTCACCAGCTTCCTGATGCCAGCCAGCGATCGCTATATCATGTCCCTATTCCTACTCGTGTTCAACTCAAAATTCAAAACTCAAAAATCATATTTTCAAATATTCAGTTTTCATATATAAATTTTTATATAAAATAAAATTTATTTCAAAATTCAATCTTGGTTTTGATGTTCGCCTATACAATTTTTATGCAGAAAAATTTTTTCTTCATGGAAAAAAGAGAGAAAGATTTGCAAAGCTTGGGAATGAGCACTGGAGCTTGTAACTCGGAGCAATGCGACGGTTGAAAGGTCGCAATTTTGTGTTCTAAAAATAGGAGAAAAAAGGTTTTTATTGTCTTGATAAAATAAAGGGCGTCGCGACGCGATAGTTACAGCGCACTACATCGTAAAATACATTTCCATTACGGTAGGTGCTACGTTTTACTATAGGCATAACGGTGCGCACTACACGTCACGCATATACGAGTGTGATGTCACTGAACCTGGTATAGCGCACGTATATCACAGGTCTTAATAACAGTCCCATAGATTAATATTATAACTCCAATTGTCAAATTGGACAATCGTTCAG
Source organism: Trissolcus japonicus (assembly GCA_030522925.1). Taxonomy (NCBI): domain Eukaryota; kingdom Metazoa; phylum Arthropoda; class Insecta; order Hymenoptera; family Scelionidae; genus Trissolcus; species Trissolcus japonicus. The sequence goes on along the minus strand of JAPYZS010000168.1, from coordinate 140,438 downwards.
TATGAATATCCCATCACAAGTTCAATTTGAATATTTGCGATGAAATATAAAATGGAACGTTTCAATAGAGATTACCATTTCCACATTATTCCCAAAAGGAATGATTTAAAATAATTCAACTTGCAGACATAGCGAGATGATAACAATTTAATTTCGGTTTGCCCTAGAAATATATTTCCTTTTTTTAAACGATGATAATTAGCTTTGAGATTTGATTAATCTTATCTAAATTAATGAATTAATAGAAATAAAAAATAAATATAAAAATGTGTCAGATTTATATTTCGCCTTTGACCACGTTAGAAAGAGAAAGAGACCTGGCTCTCCATTTCACCACGATATTTTTGGGCGTTCGGACATGAGGTGTGTATCTGTGCACGCAGCACACTTAGTGACACAGATACAGCGGCGCTTCTTACCGACGTGCTGAAACGTAAGAAGATATGAGTACATTGTTCGCGACAAGACGTGACAAATTTGAACGCGCAGTGACGATGCACATAATACTTCGTCTTGTTGCCCGGAAATTTGTCATTCGTGTCAAATGAATTTCAGTTGATGACACACTGCAATCGGAGTTGATTCAAAAAGTCATTATTTCTTCGAATGAAATTTAACGAAACCCATAATCGAATTATTTTATATACCCTCGGACGAGATTATTTTATTTTTTTTTCACTGCGTCATCATCGGCGGCAATTTAAGAAACATCATGTGGTGGCCCATCGTCAAGGAGGTTGAAGGATTTGAAAGCCAAATTATCTCGGCTATTGACTTAAGATAATCTTTTTATCGCGTCCAAACAAGCTGCAGATGATCTGCGTTGGCAACCCAAAACAAACTCGTCTAATCGCATCGAAGGCTTTAGGGCAGGTACCTCTCCTGATTATTCAAATCTTTGACACTCTCTTTCTCTCTGTTGTGGTTGGAACTTTTTCCCCAACAAGTTGAAATCATATTTTTCGACACATCTGGTTGTTACAATGCCCTGGCCCACAATAAGAAATTGACTCGGAGTGCACAATTAGTCAAGGCGGTCAGAGGGAAAAAGTGGAACTTTCTTCTGACGAGGACGATCGTGAACTGTTCGCACTGGAAACCAGTTTTTCAGCGTGTAGCGAAGGAAATAACACGATTAAAAGCAATTAAACGCGGCATCCAACGAAAGTGCGCTTATTGTTATGCAACAAATAATTACATACAATCACAAAAATGTTTGATTTATAAGAAAAGTGCCGTTCTATTTTAATCAACAAACATTAAAATCAAAAGTAATTTTTGTTGTTCCAATCTTAATTAGGTGGATTTAATATTTATGAATAAAATAAATTACATTAAATTAAATCATATTTATTCATTTCATTTTATTTTGTTTCATTGTAATAATAATCTAAAATGAATTACCATTATAACCAATAATTGCAATATAGTCAACTGGAAACACATAATTCAGGATTTTAATAACATGAAAGGAATATAACCAATTAATTAATTTCGTTCATTTATACATTCGTACAGACGTTAGATTATAAGAGACAAAATTTATTTTGTATTGTGTCAACAAAACTTTATTTTGAGAGACACATATTTGGAACAGTATTTGTATTGGACTAATGCAAATAGTTCCGACTGCAGTATTCATTTTTGTGAGTGTAAAATCGGGCAGACTGAATGAATGGTCAATTTTAAATCAATTAAACAGAAAAAGAAAAAAATACAGAAAAACAGAGATGAAAATAAAAAAGAAAAAGAACATGCACCTGAATGAAATCGCATGAAACGCGACCGGTAAAGAGAGAGGATGCGTTTGAATGCAAAAGGCCAGGTGGGAGCAAGGGTTGCGTCGAATTAGTTTTGCGTTCTGCGAATATTACGGGACTAAATAGAGACGTGGGAGTGTAACGACTGCACACGCACATATGATGAGTGTATGTACATACAGACATGCCGGTGAGTACAGCGACCTCTTCCTCGCGTAAACGGTCAGTGAACCCCCTCCCCCTTTGCTTCAAATCATGATGTGTAGCACGGGGCGGCAGAGTTACCATGACACGATGCGCTATGCGGATCGCGTGCCCGCTTTGAAAATCGCGCGTCACGCGTTGCATGTGACAGAATGCATCTCTGCGCACTTGGTCACTGTACCTGCCCACTATGCGAGCAATGACTTCAGCATCATTTGCACATGCTAAGCACACCGTAATTTATGCCAACAATTATAACTCCAAGCTGGACGGACAATTGACGGTTTGATTGATTGACAACGGGTCCGATGAAAGGATCATTACACTCGTCTCTTTTCAAAAAAAAAAAAAAAAAAAAAAAACACTGCTTTGTTTACAGTTCAGCAGTTTTCGAACGAGCGTCACTATCTGCAACCCGATTATACGAAGTCTTGAACACTGATTACACCAACACTGTATACAAGTAGATCTCTTCATTCAGTCGAACAGACATCCTCAGTTCTAGATGCTAAGGTCATTTGCATGAGATAAAGAATGTTGTGGAATAAAAAAAATCATTGCCGCCGCGTTGATAGGTCGATGTCGAAAGCTTTTCGCTCGCCGATGCACAAAAACATGCTAAACGTCAAGTGGGGGAGGAAGAATTGCACACGCAGAAGCGGAAAGAGAGGCGAATGCGAAGAAGGGAAGAGTAAACGGAGAACGCCATCTTCGAGGCCGTCCTAACGGTAGGGCAGGTCACTGCACCCGGTGCAACTTTGTAAACTATACACTGTGCAACAGGCTTCCACTTAGATCGGCTCTACCAGCCTAGGCTCATCCTGCCAACTCAAAAGAATCAAGTCCTTGAACTTATCTCGCTCTGTTGCTAATTACCGTCTACGCTTCAATGGTTTTGCAGATCAAAAAAAAAAAAAAACAAAAAAAAACAAACAAAAAATTCTTGAATTTTATTTTTGATGAGAAATTCTCTCAGAGACAAATCCAACTGGAAGTGCATTTTTCAAAAAGTGCCCTACAAGGCTGTTATTATGGTGTATAGAATAATCACCACATGTGCCCAACTGGGCACAAAATTCAACCAGTCATCAAAATTTGATGATAGGTTCGTTTTTTTTTGTTTTGTTTTTTTTTTCAGAGGTCTGAATCTAGACGAATTAATCCCGCGCGACAGGCCGGGGCATTAATTTCGAGGCGGTGCAGATGGCTCCGACGGCCCACTTCGGAGGAAAAGCGGCCGGTGATTGCGCCATCTGCGTCATACATACCGAATGCAAATATTCAAAGGCAGGCGCACGCTCGCGTCATCGTCTTCACTGTCTTTGTCGAGGTTCGTTGATCCTGGCGCTCGTTTAGCAAGTAACTTTTACGTCGCCGTAGGACGATGACCCTACCGATTCCTCATACGCGAAGGTACTCCACCAGTGACACCGAGTATAGGAAACTACGCTCGTGGCTGATCAGAGAACTCATTTCAGAATTGGAAATTCGTTATCTGCACGCACAAACTTTAACGGGACTCTTATTTGCGCGATGACAAATTGCTTAGACCGTGCTCGATAATTGCAACTCTTCCTGCACAATTGTTTCTAGCCCCTCGCTGTCTTTGGTTGCGACTAAGATAAGTGGGATTAATAAGCAATCAGAGCAATCGTTCTGGAAATAAAAAAGAAGAGCTTAATGAAAATCTCGTGAGTTGGAATATAAATACAAAATTCTGGAACAAAAGTGTATACACAAGCTTGTGGATCATTTTTCTCGAACCTTCTCGTACGTTGCTCTTTTTGAAATGACGAGGCATCCAAGTACGAGGAACTTTTTAACGCATAACTGTAAAAAACAGGGTCACCTCTTTTTTTTTCCCCTCGACTGCAATAATCATGCACTTTTCGTCAATCTGTTCAAGCGTTTTTTAATTATCAATGATCATAATTGTTTGCTTCAATATTTGCCCCCAACGTTGCCGCTCGTTTCCAGTCAGAGTTGCCGCTCTCCTTGGTATCTCAGTCGGGATACACACGTGTCTGGCCCCCTTCATTAAATTGAGATAAAAGTACTTGTGCGATTACGTCACCGCTCGTATGTCCTGGCCCGAACAATTCGACAACAGCACGTAGATGACTCGGACGAATTACTGTTATTTTACTTTTATTTGTCATTAGTTCACAGACAAAAATTATTGAACAAAAATAAATAAAAAAAATTTAATTAGCACATTGACCCTAAAACAAAAGAGAGAATGAACAAATTGAAAACCTGCATGCAATAAGGTTTGAATAATCCTGTTTTTCAACATATAAATAAAATATAAGCAATTTTATATTTTTGTAAAATGTATTTTTCTATTTTTTTTAAATTAACTTTGTTGTCAAGTAAAAGAAATATCATTTATTGTACCAATTCGACTCTCGCTCTCAGTTAAACTATAAATTCAAAGTCCACTTTAATTTCCATTTCTGTAGTGGTTCCAAAACCAAGAGCCAACAACTTTTGGAAGATTAGAATAAGACGAACCGTTCGTTTTGTTCTATTGGTAAAAATAGAACTTCACATCAATCGAGCATCGCGCAAAGATCAGACCAATCACTTATACTTGGAGTGAAACGTAAGATCATCGCCGGTAGCGATGAGAAAAGAATCTCAACGGGAAATTGAAGAGAAAGCACTTTCATCGACGGAAATCGTGTGTAATTACACGATTCGCGAAGCCGCGTCTGTATGCGTCCGTCTATTATAGGATCGAAGTCAGCGCCGAGAGCCCACTAATTATATCGTTATGACAGTCGCGACAAAGAGAAAATACCGCGATGTGTACAGCAAAGGAGAGGAGAAATAAAAAAACAATAAAATGCAGTGGCTGAGGTACACTCAAGGGGAAAAGGCGCTACCGCGTAGCGAGCAGGAGGCGAGATTAGCCAGAGCTGGAAGAAAACCGATGCCAGTGAACTCGGTTGGCCGGTCACTAACCAGGTAACCCACACTAGCGTCAATGTGCTACGCAGCAACAGTTAAGATACGGACTTTTTCACCGTTTCAAGTGCATGTTCCCAAGCGATTCTTATTTTTTTCTTCCTTTCCTTACACTAATTTTGTATTCACAATTGTATCACAACTACACTCACTTATTAATTTCCGTTCAATTTTCGTTCAAATAAAAAAAGATAATTTTTCTTTGTTTTTTTTTATTCAGTAGGAAGAACAAGAAAGATAAGAAATTTTATTAGTTGAGTGAAAAGTGCGATTTTACCTCGGATCAGAGATTTGATTAGACTATAGTCACAGCGACTAGTCGCGGTCAAGAATCATTAAGAAGTTCACGGTTAAAGGACTAATAAAACACGTCCAATGAAGCCGCTTTAGAAGAGGCTCTCGTGAGGAATACCGCGCGTAAGAGCACCGACGCCTGTGTGTGCGCGCCTTGCAGTTTGTTGCCCGGTGACCGAGTTCATCGCTCCTCGGCGTGTTACTTCGAAATCGAGAATATTCCAGCTGGAGTGTTTCGTTACAGCGCTCGAATTTCTATTACCATATCACAACTGAATGAAAAAAACACTCCCATTAATAAATCGTCTCCTCCTTAGACTCATTTTCACCATCTTTTTGGTGCAATTCTTCTTTCCAATTAGAGCAGTTTCTGTTTTTAAATTCCAAGTTTTTTCTCCAGATTGATGGTGCTGCAAAATCAACAACCGTTGGACAGCTGAGATGGTTCCATATATCCTTGGTTCGTCCAACGTAAACTGGCTTAATTTATGATGCCATATCAGCTGACTGGTAATGGCTGCGCAGACAATCGGCCGATCGGGCGAGCGCAATGAGAAAGCGCGATTTTTCCCACAATAGAAAAGAGAGGTCGAGCGATTCCCGGCTCGCGCGGTCGTCGATCTTCGGAGCATCGTTGAACGTCAGTGACTTTGCGATTACATGCAAATTGTCCTAGCAGTAAGCAGGGTTGGAAGCCCGTTATAGTAGTTTTAGAAGATTCAAGATTCGGAGGTCCGGATCGTGTTTGCAAATCTCACAAATTTGTTCGAAAATGTTTCTTTTTTTTTTTTTTAATTTTTTTAGTCAAGTTTATCATTTTACTTTGTAGTGATTTTGAATATATATGCCCGGTTGTCTTTGAGGGTCAATAAAAAAACAGAAAAAAGCAATCAGATATGAGTAATAAAATAAAAGAACACAAACAGGAAGAAGATTTTTTAGTCGAATTGAATATTAGTTAAGGAATCGCATTGTACGAGAGATCGTTGACGTATTCGATACACATACGCGATGTTAGGTTCATATCGCGCGGATGAGGGTCGTGTCGATGACCGATCAGAGCGAAGAGCGTGCCCTTTGAATACGCGATACGTAACCGTGCGAGACAAATGGCCGATAGCATCGAAGCCAAGCATTGTCGGAGGAAAGCTAAACCCGTCGCCAAAGCTGATCGAGAGGAAAACTCGATTGCACCCAAAAGGAACGTTCGAGAAACATTTTCGACGATTTGGTCAGAGCCCGTCGCGGTTGCGAAACGACGACATATAAGTCACGGTCGAAATGGAAACTCGAGGACGATTTCTAAAATCCGTCATAACCTTAGACGCTCGAGGAAGTTGCGAGAGAGGAAAGTGAAGTATGTCCCATATCAAATGAATTGAAAAGGAACTATTTGATGAATCGGTCAATTGCTTCTTTTTTTCTTTTTTTGTACTTTTGTAATCGGGTTACTTTTTGCTTAGCCAGCTGAAATAGGAAGAGGCGTTTGTGCTCGAGTCGCAAGGTTAACGTTTCAATCTCGTTTTGCAAATAGGAGTTTAAAATAAAGAGCGAGCAAATTTTTCAGATGAAAGATTGCGCCTCGGATAGCGGCGTAGACGGTGTTCTAGATTTAACACTCGAAACGTATTTAAATGGTGTGTGTGCAATTATAGTCGGTCGGGCTCGTTTGCTTGTGTTCGCTTACCTTATGCACACCTACCATTTACCACATTGATGATACTAACGAAAGGGTTGGCAGTGCTAACGGCCGAGTTCATTGTCGGAGTGGGGCGGGAGGCCAGTGAACGCAGCTGGACGCCGGTCACTCACCTCGAACCATATTGCTCTACATCTAAGAAAGATAAGGACAACTGGAGAAAGACAGAAAATGGGAGTGGGATTTTGCGACGTTACAAACCATCTCGAAAATGCTAATTTTTTAAATGCACGTAATACCATCTTCGTTCTCTTCCCAACCCCCTTTGAATTTTTTTGAATGATTTTATTATTTTTACATTGATAATCACATAATTCAATTTTTTAAAGTTGAAATAGTTTCAAATTTGTTGTAACTATTTTTACACATTTTTTTTCCAAACGATTACGAGTTTGGATGAGTTGCGAAAAATTGTTGAGAATTCGTTAGCAAAAAACAAATTCTGCAGATATTTTTATCCGGAGCTCGTAATTATGAAAATGACCGCATTCATATTTGTAACAAAAAAAAAAAGAATTGTGTATGTTACTAAAAAAAGTTGAGATATTCAGGTTAACTGCTCGATTATGTAAGAGTTCATGTAATCTCGAGTTGCTTTTTCACTTTGAAAAGTAGGTTCTGTTTTGGTTAGAGAATATATTACGGCAGACCCTATAGGTATACTATTCTATTGGGATTCCTCCTAATACATTCCTAATACAAGTTTGAAGGAACCTCTTACGCAATAAAGAAAGTATTCGAATTTGGTTATTCGGTCAATAGCGCACAGATCGGACCCAAGAATTTGGGCCAGGGGCCACTTTTTTCACCAGTGCATTACACTGCACTTTGATTTTAGTTTCTATTTTTTTTCTTTTTCATTCCAGTTAAATTTTTCTCCCTTCGAAAACAATATTGGCTCAGTGAATTTCACATAATATTTTTTCTATGTCATATTTGTTTGCAAAAAAATGTTTAAATTTTTTTGTACAGTTTCCAAAAATGAATCTATTGAGTGATTGAATTTCATTCTCATACGCGTAGTTTCTTCGCGTTCCTCCCAGCAATTACGCAGTTCAATGAACTTGTAAGCCCCGCTATCAATACGTCCGTGCTTAGATATGTATGTGCAAGCCTTGTGTGCAAGTGTAAAGGGACTAATAGTCTAGGCGTGTGGTCGACTTCTTGTCTATTCTGTGGACACGGTTTCCGGGTCGGATTCGCACACGATCGTCCGGAAAGACATATTTGCAAACGATGCCTGCATACTGAGTTCCAGCCGTGGATTGCACTTCACTTTGATTGACCTTTTATTATCAAATGCATCCGACTTGTGGCCAAACAAATTGTACTCCAAGAATACCGTTTATAAAATAACAATTTTTCCCAAATATTTTATAATTTAATAAACAGAATATAAATTAATTCGTGATTTATAACTCAGATACAAATTCGGAATAATTTTTTTTTTCCAATCACTGTTTTTAAGGGCATTGACCCGAAGATGATGTTAGAGATAGGTGTAAAAAATCTGTGCAAAAAATGTTTTTTGAATAAAATTTGCATGAAAAATTCAACGAGATGCGCGGGCTTATATCGTTCACATCGATAAATCACGGCGCGTAATGGACAAAGTCGCAAGTGTACAGTTAGAAGAACCCAATTCACGACAATAGACGAGAAAGAACCACACGCTTGCAAAGTTGCTTCTAACTTTTGAATTTATTTAGTCCGAGAAAATGTTCAATTTCAAATTTTGTTGTTGTTCCACAATGACGTATCGCAAAATCGTTAGCGGTGGGTCGTACGAGGCAACCGTATAATGTTTCTCTTTAAACTTGAATTTTAATCAGCCTTTCGTTCCATACAAATTATATAACGATTGTGTAATGTTTGGACGAAATTTGACGATATTAAGAATCTGCGACATTCTTTTCACAAAACAAATAATAGGACAAGAAGGAACAAAACAAAATTGAAAAGTGAAAAATTCGAACATAACTTGCATAACTCTATTATATCAACTGAGATTCTAACGATTAGAACCTATCTCAAAGTCGTTTGAATTAGAGGGTCATTGGAAAAAAAAGTCGTTAGTGTGTCAGTGAAACCACAAGTTGGCCCGAGCTGAAAATTTGGTAACACCCAATGTTCCAGATACTTCTTTCAAATGTTTCATTCCACGCATGACCGACTAACTATATTTCTCATCTTTCCATTAGGATACTCCTTCGCAGATAGAATAAGAAGCTATTTGCGAACATCAAAGGCCCATCTATCAAGCGTTCTGACGCTCCTCGCAATCAGCTCTCGATGAAGAACATGACCTTGTCCGGTCACTAGCTTATGGATCGTCAATCTCAATAGTTTTATAAGAAAGAGCCCCCAAGGTCTCGCGGCCCTTTTTCCCACAGGGTAATAAAACCCACCCAGGAGGACACAAAATTGGGACACACTTGCCAAAATCACGTAACCCAAGTGTTATAACGCTTCGAAAATTTCACAAGACTCCGCTGGTCATTTCTCGACTACTCAAAACAGTCGTTTTTTGCTCTGCCCTCTCTGTGAATTATTAATTCCATAGGTATAAAGTTTCCAGACGATTCCAACTGTTGGCATTGAAGCGGCGAGCAAATAAGAGGCAAAAAAAAAACTGAAAACGAAGGCTCGTCAATTTCATTGATCGATCGACGACTTCGCGATCCACGTGTCGGACCGAGCCCTCGAATTTGGCAATCGGGCCACAGCCGTCGAAAGAGAAAGACCGACAGCATCCTTGGCAACGTCGAGGTGTCACTGACTCCCGTGCGCAGGTGATCGACCTCCTTAGTCCCCACTTTGGAATCGCACGTACCTTTTACCTTCTCCTTTCACCCCGCCGATCAACAATCTACACTCAAATGGCGAACATGTGCCAATGACGTAATGTCGGTTATTCAACTTGGTCAAGCCAGTGACGAAATGACAACAGCTTTGTTCAGCACGAGGAAAGAATTTTATTCCTCTTTTATTTTATTCTCTTTTTTTTACGCTCTCAGTTCCCTTGGTATTTCTGACGTCGAACTCCTTGATTTATTTCCACCGAGGTGTTTCGAATTAGCGAGGCCAGAAGATAAACAAATTTAGCATATCCCAAATCGGGTCCTGCGCCTGTTGCCGCACTTTGGAATCAATCGTCTGGACTGGTCTAATGGGTCTTGCGCAATGTTTGGATGCCGTCGAGAGATGGTCCGGGTGATATAACATTTGACAAAGGCCCTGTGGAGAGTCACTATGACGAGGTGAGATTTTTTGGTATAACAACCGAAAGTGGTTACGTTAGACCGCACTTTCGGAGAGCTCGTTCCTTGGGTCTGACCTCGTTAGATGAAATTCAACGCAGGCCCCGATTGAGACATCAAATGTCGACAACCAGTCGGCCTACCTAAAATGGTCTAACACGAGCCGAGTTAGAAACGATTAGACGCTCATTTGTATGAGTTGCATGTGATTTGAGATCTTGACACGTGTTCGCTACCGGTGCGTATTCCGTTATGCCGGGAATCCTGCCACGATACAAGCTTAACCATAAACGCGCATGTAACGACATCCTCTGACACATGTGTAGGGCGAGTCCAAGCGCGTGTAGCGGTGATTGACCTATGCCTCTCGATCTCCGTCCCTTTTCTTGCCTCCGGTTGTCCTTGTCTATCTTGCGCGAATATTTTGTGCCGATACATACCCACTTAACTTGGGCAGATGTTCGTGTCTGTTTCCCCCGGGTCTCTGCCTGTGTGTAATGAGTATGCGTATTTGACATCCACGTGTTGCCCGCTTTGCGCGCGCCGAATTCGGTGCAGCGTGCAACTTAAAAGTGACGTTCTTTTTGCTCACTTATGAGACATGCAAAAAAGTTGTTCGACCTGTCGGTTTTGCCAAATTCCTTTTTTTTTTCATTTTTATATTGCCAAGAAAAAAATGGTTCCAAGAACTCAACCCAAAAAAAAAATCAAGAGCTCTGCGAGGTGGCGAGCTAATTAGGCACAAGGTCACAATATATTTTCAAGTTTCTTTTTTTTCGTTTCGTGAAATGAAATCATGGATTTTTTGGGATATATTTATCGTGGAACTAGAAAAAACAATATTTGTCTAGACTGATATGCGAACACTTGAATGGAAATTGATAATGAAAAACTGATTGAGATTCGTGTGTCGATTTTAGTCGGATAGATTAGCCAGCTACGGCGAATTGAAAATAAGAATCTAATTCGGTTCGGTGTTTTGAGTGACGGAGGTTTGCGACAAAAAAGTGCGTCGCGATCTCGTTTGAGTGCGAATGTTGCAACGCGTGAGAAAGAAATGTCACGGAGGATGCGAGGTCAAAGCTGCTTTCTCCGAACCGGCGTTGCAACGCCGATCGAGAGTGAAAGCTGCTGAGAAAGAAAGAGAAAAAGAGAGAGGAACTCAAAAGGCGCTCGTGAGGCAAAAGATAAGGAGGTAACATCGGCCAGGAGAAAGGTGAAAGCACTCTCACCTCGATTCGCCAGCCGCGAGATCGTACGTTCTTGTGCATTCTGTGTGTGCCACTTGCGACCTACTGATACGCAGGTTTTTGTAAAGCTCGGTTCTAATTTTTTTATCAGAATTTTATTAGCGTTCAATAAAATCATAATATTTTTTGTTATTAAATTTGCATAACTCATTGAGAAAAAAAATGTTCAACAAACAATTTTGAATACAAAAAAAAATTATCTAAATAAAAATGTTAATAAATTAAAATATTAATTAACTCATTTTTTTTTACAACAATTTTGGATAATTTAAAGGCAGATATTTTTTTGAAGAAATTTTAAAAAATTGATATTTTGAAGAAATGTTTTTTTTTTTATTTTTTGCACGTTTTTTTTTTCATTTTTCGAAACCAAAAAAAGAGATGTGTGCAGTTAGCGCCACCGCACAAATGGGTGTTGAAGCTCAAAGAAAGAGATATCGATTCGCGTACGCGAGATGGTGCTTGAATCGGAGGTACTTCGTGGGCAATGTCAATGCCAACAAACACGTGAGCAGCTCCATGAAAATCGATACATTTCAGTGTCAAGCCTTCTCTAGAAGGACATTCTAATACATAGCCCTCGAATTCGAAGCAGCATACCCGGAGCTTGCACAGTTTTCGATGATGATTGACACGATCACAAGTGTATTTGAAAACAAGTATCATCGATGGAATAAAAAATTGCAAATATCATTCATATTTTCCAAAAAATTAAATAGAAACATTTGTTAAAAAGAACAAAAAATAATAGAAATATCTATAACATTATATCATAATCATTAAATTAGAAAAAAATTATTATTAAAAACTAATTGAATAAAAAATTTCAATTTGATAATGAAATTTACATTGATATTTTAACTCGATATCGTTAATCAATCCCAATTGTCATTAATTTAGTATTCAAATTTTATCGAATCAAAAACATAATTGAAATTAAAAAATAAATTTAAAAAAATGTATTACAATCTGTTGTTAAAGATTATGATGATTCATCTCCAAAAATTTCTAACATCCACAAAAACAAACACGTAAAACACAATCTTTGACGAACCTTTGTGTTGATAAATCTGCAGATTCGATTTGCAATCAGTGACTCTGACTTTGCAATGGTCAGACGTGCTAACGACGATTGATTGCCCATCAATCTCGTTAACGTTCGTAGCCATTTTTTGCACGCGCGACAACGTGCGAGATACTGTTGATGGTAGGCTGCAGGCGCCGCGCACTCGACTGCTTGGTCCATCGAGGGATGGGGATAAACGTTCGAAAGCTCAGTGCGCAGGCCTGCATGTATACCCACACGTTTCGTCCAGCCAGACCAAGTCACCCCTAACACTTCCGGCCAATATTTTTTATTGCAATGACCCGCCTTTGTATTCAACATTTATAATCATTTCCGTGACAATGTTCGTAATTTCATTCAATCTGTCAAAACTTACCGACCACTTTCTAAATCATCTTAATACATCTCGATTCAAAACACTTACCTGAAAACAGAAAAAAGAATCTTATTAGAACATATTTTGAAGATTATCCTACTGATAATTTTAACATTTTAATTTGTAATTAATGAAGTCAGTTTTCTAATAATTTTTTTGCGGATTCGTGTTCTGTACATTACAATTAAGAAAAATTTTGCAAACAAAATATTTTTTCGTTTTTTTAGATTACATTTTATGAAAATTAATTCATGAGAACAATATGAACAATATCTATTAGAGCAATAGAAATTTTTCGTAAAGTTGATGAAACGCATCGGAATGAAATGGGATAAAAAAAGGAGCTTTCGCGAATTTTGGTTGATAAGCTATCACCACCTATCGCGGAATCGCTCAAACAACGCGGCATCGGCGTATCGACTCGCGGGATGGCAAATCTCTTTCTTATCGACTTGCGCAAATATTCGCGAGGACTGTGGCGACGCGGAACGGCGTATCGCGAAAACTCGCTGGCCATGCGTGTGTGTGAGCCGCGTCCGTGAGGCGCTTTTGGAGTGTTGGTGGGAGTGTCAGTGCACCTTGGAAATTCACCTACTGCGAGTTCGCGACAGCCGTGGGTCGTTGACCGGGCGCAATGGAAAGTGGGACAGCACGATTCGCAGAGCTAATGCGCGAGGCCTTGAGAACATTGACGCATGCGCACTCGGCTGTACACTTGCACACCGAGCAGAATCACCTAGTTGATTTTCATGATAACGAGATTCCGGGATGATTTGGCAGCTAATAAATTTAAATGAATTCGCAAAGGAAAAAAAAAAAACACCGAAATAAATCAGGGAACAAAAGGAAAATATTTTATGGTACGAAAATGGGATATGCAAATTTGAGAGCCGAGGTTTAATTAGTTTTCAGACGGAATGATACGTGGAATGTGACGATGGCGACAAACTATCTTTGAACCGGCAGGGGGCCGGTCTATTTTCTCTTGAACTCACTCTTCGGTTTAATTTTGGCCCTGCAAATTAATATCAGTCGATTTTTGTTCCCTCCGATACATCAGACGAGATAACACTTTTTTTTACGGTACACTTTGGCATGTACCCGAACGGCTCCTCGCCGATTGGTATCGCTTTAGGCACTAAATTTAAATGATTGCCAGCGCAATTTCAGCTAACCGTCGACAACAAAACAAAATTCAAGCAGTTTGCAAATGTCGAAACTGAATCTCCCCATCGAGTAGCAGGTTGCTGCACTTTTTTTGTTGCGCCCGTTCGATTGGATTTAAATTTGAAATTAGCTGGCGGAATTCAGCAGAGGAGAAAGTCGCGAAAGTCCCCTGGGGGTAACGAAACCGAAGTTCACAATGGGCCCATCTATCTTCTAAGCGTCGGATAATTGTGCAACGCGCAATAATATACTCGCCGCGCATTACCAAGTTTATAACCACTTGCCCTCGGACGGTTACGCGACGACGTTTAATTAACATTCGATCGCGTTACATTTCTAATTTAACGAAACCAAAAAAAAAAGAAACAAAAAAAAACACTCTCTCGTCACGATTGCATGAAAGAAGGAGTATTACGTCTGGGTTACGCACATAAGTGTTACGCAATTTAAGCAGCCGGTCCAAAAGCAATGGTGACTGTTGATAATTTTTTAGCCTCTTGCTTATTATTTTTTTCTTTTTTTTTCTTTTTTTGTTCAACGGAAAGTTTTCGAGAGGATTCGAGGCGGCCAACTTTTTAGGTCACTTCCGGTCTAAGGGTGACAGGGTCTCTGGAATCGTTCAAAAATAAAACACTCATAAAAGGAGTGATAATACAGATGGGAAGAAATAAAAAATGTGCCACTCGCGGGATGGTACTGTTCGTCTGCCATCGACTGGAATAAAATAGCTTTAAGGAATTATAAACAACGGGTGGGAGGGAAAAATTGGTGTTGCAGTTGACCGGGTTACAGGTCGCGGTGAGTTCGTCGGCCTCGATCGGGTGGTGGGTCGAACCGGGAGAGGACTGGAGTTTAGCTCTGACGTCAGATACACGTGGCCGGACAAAGAAATGGGAGCAAAAGCCCCATAGGGAGGCCAAGCCAAGGGGAGGGATCAACGATAGTGCCGATGACACCAGCGAGAACGTTCCACTCCACGCGTTCTATTTTGCTCGCTACATTTTCTTTCGACAAAAATGTCGGTAATAAATTTTTTTGACACTCTATTAATACTTGACCAATTTCGGAGCTGATATCCATCAATCAGCCAAGTGGTACCTTCTCAAAATTCTATATTCATATTTTTCATGCCTTCTTTTATTTATTTCATTCAATTATGTTAATTATTCAGTGGTTATAATTTTATTTCAAGAATTGTAGTTTACAGCATCATCTAAACACTTTGCGGGGGGATTTTTCGTTTTCGTTTATGCAAAAAAATTAATCTTAGAGGATCTTTACGCATGTTATCTTAAACATTTACGTAACTCTTTGGTCTAACGAGGCTAGTTCTATTTGGAGTGACCTCGTTTAGGGTGTCATGGGACTCAGTCGTGAGTTTGATCGAAGCGAGGATTGTGTTTGTTAGAAAAGCAATATTGTATAACACAATCAGCATGCGAATAAATTGAAAACGTGCGACAGAGGCACGTTGTCGGAGACATGCTGCAACGAAACTCCTTCAAGGCTTAGGCAAAAAGCTCGCAAGCTCGTTCGAGAGAAAAAAAAGAGAGAGAGGAAGAGAAAAACGAACTTTCACGTGATTTAACAATGGTTCCTCATAACGTAATTTATGAATGAAACGATACCGCTTGTTCATGATGCAATTTTCACTTGCACAATGCCATCCGAGAAATGTGGCCGACGTCACTCGGTGCGCATCGCTTTCGCGCGCGAATCGCACAACTTTCACACTCGGCCATAATCTCTCACACAACAACATCTCACTAATTTACTTTCTACCTGGTAAATACCCGCGTAACATCGCGCATTCAGCGCTGCATTTTTCCTACCGAGGTAAATGCACTTTCTTTAGACAACTTTATTTCAAGTGAAACTCCTTGCATTTCGCCATTTATCAATTAAAACATTTTTAAATTTTGTTACTTAAATCTTTTTTCTATTTTTCTTTTCATTTTTTTCAAATTAAATTAATTGTAATTAAATTTGAATCAAAGAAAATGATAGATGATATTTCAGATGAAGAACAAAATCTCCTCTGAAATGGAGCAAAAGTTTAGAGAAGAGTTTTGGCTTTTGAATTTGTGTATTGGCATGAGATGTGAGAAATCGAAAATAATGTCGGATATGAGCGGACCAAAGTTCTAATCAGGGCGCGGAAAATGCGCTAAAGGATAGAACGAGTTAGGCTGGGTCGGCTTGACAGTCGACAGCTTACAGTGCGCGAGCGCCGAGGTCGCAGGTTCGTTGACCGCAGAGGGTGCCACTCAACTAGGCCAACTCGCTCCTACCGCTACCGTTACTGCCCCCAACCCTGTTCCCCTCATTTTGCCTAGTCCCACAGCTCGCGGGTCGCGCTTCTATTTTTGCGAGCCACTCGGCACAAATACACATTCACCTTAGCTTATATATACGTGTGTGCCTACGTTTCTCGACGAGATAATTTATGATATCGAGGCCATCCACCTTAAACACGCGCGCGTGAATGTTTCTCGCAAAGTACCTTAACTGCTCGTCAACCTCTATCATTCAGCGATACCTCGAGCGCTGATTTTGAAATTTATCCTTCCACACATTATCCTAGTTTTCGTGTCTTGTACAGTTTCTTGTGCTTAATCTGTTTTTCTTTTGATTCTCATACCAGGGAAACACAACAGTTTCGGACATTTGGACATTTCAAATGTTCCAGATGGTTCTAAAATTTCAATTTGGGTACAAATTTTCATCATCCCGGACAATTTAATTGCGCACAAATGAATTTCGGTTGGAACTGTTGGCGGATCCTAATTGGGTCCGATTTGTCAGAGAATGGATAATTAATGAATAAAACATATTCCAAGAGTGAATGAGCCAGGGCAAAGATAAGGAAACAATCTGAGTGAATTGAATTCAAGTGGGTTTAGAGTGATGTATAGGATCGGCATGGAGCAGCAGGTCGAAGGGTGACTGTACGGGGGACGAGTTCGACGGTAGTGGGAGTTCGAGACTCTGTCAGGTCAGAGTTCGTTGCCCTGGTATCTCTTCGGAGCTGGACGGGGTTGTTCGCATGGCACCGCGCGCCGGGTCACGGAAAATTACTCTTTTTTTCGCCGTTCGAATTATAATGATCGGCGTTACATTTTTGTTCTACGCGATAAAACGCGACAAACGACGATAAACGAAACAGAGCGACAAAAATACACAGATCCAGATTCCCTGACAGACGACAAAGCGATGAACTTTGAGTCTTGGTATGTTTTTCTTTTTCTGTCTCTGATAATAATAATTTCATTGTGATGTAACTCCGTGCAGATAGCAGATCGAAAAATTCGAATGGTTTATTGGGCTCCTGATGTGGACTTTATTTTGCCAAGTCGCTCGTTGTTTTGGCCCACCGAGGAGGAAAGTCGGCTCGAAGAAAATCGAAAGCGAGTGATGAGTCAGGTAGTCTGGGTATCGGTAAGATGCGAAGTAAGAGAGAGAGATAGCGATCGGGCTGTGTCCGACTGTTTCCCTTTCATCGGCATTCGAACGAGTTCCTCTTTCTCTTTGCTTTGCTTGGCTTCTCGGCCAAACCACTTTTACTTTCTTCCCGCTCGGGCATGATACGCGTGTTACAGCAGAAAAACGTAACAGTCGCATCGTTTCGGTGATGGCCCTGACAGAAATTTCACCTGGCCTATAAAAACAATGTGTGAAACATATTCTTCTCTCGAGCCCCAGGTCAACCTACAATCGACTCGCGCAACTTGAAAATCAATGACCAAAATTTCTTCCGGAGCGACAACAACGCTTGTACCCAATATCTATATACACGGATACGACTGATCGGTGGTCGGTGCCGATCGTAAAGTAATTACATAACGTGTGCATAACGCGCATTGTTCGTAGAAAAAGTGAACGTGCGAGATAAGGGTCCAGGCCGAGCTGGTTTGTTCTTGCTGTGTAATAAGAACCCTGACACAGTTCGGGGTTATTCACTCGCGCATCGATACAACTCGGTGGCAGGAGAGCTGGTTGAGGGGTAGCTCGGGGAAGGCCGTATAAATTACTCTCATATCAAGACCTTTTTTTGTTCGAACCGTCATATCGATTTCAAAGACGCGGAACACTCCGACCCCCTCCCCCTAAGGTCCTTTGTTGTCGGGGCCGAGAATTGGAATTGCCGTGCGAATAATCGGGGTCGGAGCGCGCGAAGCGATAAAGCCAAACCTAAGCGCCTTTTGAGAGAAAGCTCTCGGCGCGAATTATTGATGCAACTGTCAATCGAGCAGTGATCGGCGCCAAAGCTTGGCAGCGAGGTAACTCGATATGAGGGAGCAGCCGGGTTGATAAAGATAGACAATGCGCGTTAGATGACACACTTTCAGCAGCCTGACCCTGCGATGTTGTCGAACTCAAGGCAGGTCAGTGAAGGTACCGGGATTGGTATCTGCACGAATCATCTCGAGACAAGGATACTATCGGATACCAGAACCGACTCGTAGAGTGCACGGTACTTTCTCTCCTCTGCGTTCACTATCGTCCGGCTTACGTAACCGGACGGCTCTGACCAAAAAAAGGCTTGAAATTCGTGAAAGCAGGAGACCAGCAGACCGAAATTCGCAGGACTATAAGTTTTTTTACTTGTCTTTGTATCTCTACATCAACTAGTGTCTTCTTTGACTAGGTAAATAAATCATTTTTGGTGCCTTTTGCATCACAAGTGTCTTCTCAGGCGACACTAATTGAGACCATTGAACTATTGAACTTTGGTTGAGATAATTGGAACAGCTCATTAGGTTATTATTTTCACTCTACCCGACCGATTCCAAGATCCTCTTCCTAAATTCTAACATCCCACAGGACCAATGTGAAAGGCTTTGATGATCGGATCTGGAACTTTCGGAGGATCTGGATGATGGTCCGGGCAGAGTGCTGTAATCGACGTGGGTACGTGCAAATCGGCAGAGCGATGCGATGGATGTACGTAAGCGTAAAGTCATTCTTGAGCGGTGGCTCGACGGTTATACGCGAGTGGTGGTGACCTTCGGTAAATCTGCTGGTGGGGATTATCCGCGCTGTCGCGCAGTGGGGATAGGCCAACTGGGTGGGTGAGAGATAGGAGACCTAGATGGAGTTCGTTGAACTGTACTGTCGGCGATTGGCCGCGCAAGTTTGATACACAAGCGAGCAAGTGAGAGAGAGAGAGAGAGAGAAGCAGCGCGAGCGAGCAAGAGAGAGAGCGAGGCGGTGGGGAGAGGCTCAGCGCTTGGTTAATTTCATCTTGCCCCAGTTACGGGGCAAACGGGGTGAACGAACTAGCCTCGCACCAAGGCCCCGTTAACCCACTTTCTTAGCTCGAGAGAATATTACGAAGTGGGGAAACGCGAGCAAAAGTTTAATGAGGGGAGGGGTGATTCTGATGTGTGCACGGGAAAGCAAGAAGAGAGAGAGAGAGAGTGAAAGACTCGTGTGAGAGATAAAGGGAGGGCTGGTCGGGGGCATGTGTGCGTGGACTAGTGAGGGCGTTGAGACCCTCCAAAGCTCTCGGGCTATCTCGCTAGGACCGACTAGCGAAAAGAGCGCAGCGAGGAAAAAATTGTCAGCGCCGAGTGGAAGGCCGTTCGCGAGGGCAACGAACTAGACTCCTACCCGGGTATTGTGACCTACATTCTACCGCTGGAAAGTGAAACTGCCACCTCCGCTTCTTTGGTCGCGCGCGCCTGCCTAGACGAGTCACGCACTATTTTGACGAAATTCTTTTTTTTCTTCCACGCAACCAATACTATTTCAGCTTCTTATTCATTTATCATGCCCTCCCCAGAATCTTAATCTCTGTACGATCAAATATACACTTTAACACAACTTTAGAACAAAAACTTTTGCTTGTCAAAATTTAGCAAAAGAAGGGTCACATAAAATTCAAAAAATCAAAAAGAAAACGAAAAAAAAGATAAGTAAATCTTTAGTGAAATGCTGTTCCAAAGTTATGCGATTAATTGATTGGAATGTGTTTGATGAAAAATGCTCACCAGCCAAAACTCGGCCCAACAAGTTCTCGCTGTCTTGGTTGGATCGGTAGGGTTGGTAGGCTGGTTCTTTCTCGTTGTCCAGGTTATCAACATTGGCCGACAGGATGTCATTCGAGACGCGCTGCTCTTCGGCATTGCTGCTCCGTTGTTTGAACTCCTGCACGGTCATCGTGCGCGAGGCACCGGTCTCAAAAAACGGTATAGGAGTTTGTGCACTGGTCGTCAACCGGAGTCAAAACATGCCCTCCCCCCAGACAACGAGCTGCCACTTGGTATACGAGCGTCAATGGTTCGCTTCTATTTATTATAGTTTAATTGTCTCTTAGACCGGTTTGACAGTTTGACAGTCATTCGAGGCTGTTGACAGCTAGGTCCCGCACTCACTGTTGCACCGATTGAATTGATCTGACTTGATTCGTGGATTGTTTTGGAAGTTTGTTTCGCGGCTTACTTGGGAACCGCGTGGCCTCGTATAGTCAAAGAGCGTAGAGTTGGAGCCTTGTGTGTAGCGTGCGGTGCGCTGCGCGAGTGAGATTATTGCGGCGGGGTATATCTCGAGTCCACGCGCAAGCGCGATTACCACCTTTCGTGACGTACTGCGTGTCCTACGCGCCCCGCTCTTTTTCTTTTGTCAATTAATGTTATTGTTTTTGCACCTTTTGTTATTTTACACTCAGCCATACGTTTTATCTCTTATTGATCACGTTTGATACAATTTATTGCCTTAGGAATCGTTAACGCCTGGCAGGTGTTTCGCACCGCGACCTATTCAGCGAACAATGAAATACATTCCTGCCCGATTTTCCAACTAGGTACATTTTTCTTGTCAAGACAATTTTTGAGAGGAAAAAATTGTCGTTTGAAATTTGCAATAAGAGATTAAGAGAGAAGAGAAAAAATAGTAAAATTGCTCAAAGGACTTGGCTACAGCGACATGTTGCACGCGATAAAAATAACACCTTTGAGTTCAATGACAATGTTAACGGTTATTTTCATATGATGAGGAGCATTATTCCTTAACGTCCACTTTTTTATAGCTATTCTATTAATAAATTGTATTAGTCGGAAACGATCGGAGGGTAGACTTTGTTTGCAAAAAACTGACAATTGCAATGTGGAAAGGAAGAGTAGAAGCAGATGAGTTATCGCACATTGTTGAGTTTTTCTTAAGACGCGATTGATCGCAAAACAAGAGTTGTTGTTCTTCCGCGTTTAAAAACATCTGACAGGGATTTTAAATTCCAAAAATTATTGAATTTCTGCCATACGTTTTTATGATGAACTATAAAATTCTATCTCTAGCCAGAACTCACGTTACGAGAATTGGAATTTTTATCTTGCAAAGAATGGATCTGACTTCGTGTGGCAAAAAAAAAAATCTGTTTCCTAAGCAAAAGACTGGAAACATTGAATTATTTTAATTTATGCGTGTTATGTTTTTATACATTGTCTGGCTTGGAATTATAAATGATCATTTGTTTAGTATGTAAATGTTCACGTACGAAACTATGCAACTTTATGCATAGAATGTAAAACGTATGCGCAACAATTTTTAAGGTTTTGTTTTTTAGACTAGTTTGCAAAGCGGTTCTCCAGTTTCCTTAAGGTTGACATATAGCGAGATCGCCGACTGCTTTCTTGATGACAAACGGCGATCTGAGAAAATATCGTTCAGCGTTTTGTATCGTTCGTTGACTCGCGATCACATTGAAAGTGAAAGTCTTTGAACAGAACAGGTTCGGACGGCTTCTTATACCGAATGGTATTGTGATGTGTTGAAAAAAAAAAGATACACGCCACTACTCTATTTCACTTTGACCGAATTCCACTGGTATAAGAAATATCAGAATTGACATCTCGCACACCTTAGATAAAAAAAAAACTTCAGATTTGTTTGAAAAAATAAACTGGAAAATTGAAATTCAGTTTTGCAAATTTCGTTGAATAAGTCCAGAGTCTTCCACCAATTGCAAGAAGTGAAAATTTCATTGTAATTTTGACTCAAGTGTGAAAATTTTCATTTTTTGCAATTGGTGGAAGACTGAACTTATTGTACATATACATTCACTTTTTTTGAGTGAGCTTCACTTATTCGAATTTACAGAGTTGGGAAGATATATTTTCAATGCTCCGATATTATCGTAACTCAAAAATTTTCTAATTTATTGTTTCACATAAGCCAGACGTATGCTAGTTAAATTCAATATAATTTATATCTAGAAAATTCACGCGGAATTCACGTCGGGGACATATATTAACGACGCGATATGTGCAAGAAATGAAATATATTAAGATTTACTTTTGCCTTTTGAGGTTTATTGATTTGCGGAATTTCGGCACTTTCCTGAAATATCGTTGCGTTGTGGCACAAGGCCGAACAAAAATATAACATTATGTTGCACTTTGACGGGACGAGAGCGACTCTTCAACGACAACGAACCATATCGGCATACAAACCTAAACCTAGGAAACTTTGTCGAGAGGCTAATCAAAATTGATCCCACAACAATTTTGCCCAGCTGTAATTATACACTCCAACACCTCTCATATTTGATTTTCGATGTAGCAAATGTATCGACGATGAATCACAGCCTACTGATATATATCTTGCAATAAAATCATTTTCAATGAATTTGCATCAGGTCGAAAAGTGTTGTTCGATTTGGCTAATTAGAATTGTCAGGCAATGTTATGAAAGTGATGATTGTGGCCCGAGTAAAAATAATGAACGAAAAGCTGAGCATTTTGCAACCCAAGGTTTTGCAGCGGTGTAAAAGATCATTTCGTAACAAAGTATGTGTTACGATTTTACAAGTTTCGCCCTCTCTCCGGTCGGAAAACTGTTCCGATACCAACGACCTCAAGAATCCGTTGGACTCTGGTTTGTATATCGATAAGAACAAACAAATCGTGTGCTTGACTCGTTACTTTGTATTAATTATTCCACGATCATGAAGGATTTCATCGAATTGAAAGTTCAGTAACTTATATTGAAAGTACAAAGCTACAATCCATACTCTAAATGTTAATAACCGCATGAGCAGAATTATTTTTACAACGGTACAGTATGCGCACTTCGATTACACGACTCGGCGGTTAAATAAACGCTGGTATTATTATCGCGTTTTCATTTCTATCGGCATAAGATTGATTAAATAAAATGTCACTGTCATCAGAGATCTATTTTTAAACTTTCTTTTACCAACATCCGCAGGAGTCAGTTCAAAAATATTTTCATCTTAAATTATTCAAAATTCGACGAAATTACAATTTCTAAATCAACTAAACAAACTTTAGTTAATATTTGCAAAGTTCAATAATTTTATATAAGTTTCTGTTTTAATTTTTTCAAAATCCTAGAAGCAACATAAAAATCGTAACAGCATATTGTACTTAGACTAATAACGTCTGCGTCTGGATTATGCGAATGCGTGGTGCAAGACGTGATACATATATGTATGCGATTCGCGCCAACACTCGTCTCAACAGTTCCAAGGCTGGGTTGATAGCTTCGCTTTTCTTGAGTCTGATTATATTCTATCGCGTTTGCTACAGTCGCACTATATGCAACGTTACTTAGCCAGCAGTTCATCGCAAGCGCTACTTTATATAAAGCCGTGCGCGTAAACACGTGAGCAAGTAAAAAGTCATGCCAATGGACCTTGACGGCTCGGCGCGCGAGTCAATGACCGATCGATAAGATATATTGCTCATGGAACACTACATCAAATTTAACAAAAACATGTGTATTTTCGCACTCGTTCGACACACCATTAATTTCAGCTTCCAAATTCTACAAAAAAATTGAACAACCAAGGGACAATTTTCAATTTCCATTGTCGCTTGACAAAAACAAAATTCGTTATGGACAATATTAAAAATTATACATTTTATGTATTATATAGTTTATAACTATAATGCAAAACAACGACATTTATTTCATTTTTTTAAAATGTGTTTTTGAAAATGAAGATGAAAAAGTGATGTCCTACAGAATTGGCATGGAATAGTATGCATCCTGATTTTGAAAACGATGTCTAAACAAAGTTGCCACTGCTGTCACAAAAGTTAAAGTTCTCGGTGGCGTCTGAGATTAAGGATGAGTTATTACAGGTGTTGTATGAATGTTATAACAAGTACTCGTTTGGCTCGTGATTGTAAGCGTGAAGTTATTTTGGATCGAACGTGTCCAAGTCAGCGCCAATAAGCGTCATGGTGAGCAAACAATTTGGCGAACGAACATGTCGATCGAGGAACAGCGAAGCAACTAATGCGTCGTGTCAACGTGTTAATTAATCAGACGCCGATGATGGACATTGGTATAAATCTTGGTCCCCTGTAACAATGTCGCAATTTTGATTCACATCAGCTCATTGAACATCTTTTTTCTGAAACAATTTTCCAAACAAAATTTTGAAAAAAAAAAAAATTATGGTTTACCAAAAAAACAAACAGTAAAAAATGATAAACAAAAAAGTTGTTTATCCCCATGGAAAAGTTTTTGTAAATGCCAGTTGTTTTGCAAAACATTGATCAAATATAATAATGGTGACAAATTTGTAACGATGAATAGACTATTGCACAAGGACGGAGGGAGAGTGGTGCCCCTTCTCGAGTGACATCCCGCGGGGAAAAGTATCGGGCACATAACCTCAGTAAAAAATAATAAAACTATATTAGCGGAGGGTCGACATAAAACTCGGCTATTCTCGGATAAGTCCGATACCAATCGGTGTCCTCGGCCTGCGGGTGAACGGCCGCTCACTGGGACAGTCGGCCGCTGCCTTAAACTCGAGCTTAATGCATGTACAGCAGGCGCATGTTTTGTGACTAAATGTTTCACAAATTAGTAGATGCGATATTCAACGTGACAGAATCAAGCGCTTATCATATTTGTGATCTATTGAAAACGAGATGATAAATAAAGCCATCAATTTCTATTTCCAAGTTGGACGCTGACTTTTATTTTTACAGAATACATATAGAGATGTAAAAATAGTCCAAAGTTGCCAAGCGGTAGCCAGCCAGCGTACTTTTTCAATAAACTCTCATGCCTTGTCAAGGTCCTTCGATCGGATTTAACGTTGAGGTAGTCCCTGACGCACCCCGCAGACCAATCGCAGGGTTGCAATGAAAACGCGATTTTGTTCGAGGGGAATCACCAAAGTCAGTGGTGCAGATAAACGCACGAGAATTCGCGCAAGGACGAAACTTTTGTATTGTTGTCGACGTGTCCTGACGTCAGGGTCAGATTCGATGCCAACTAATATCCAAGAACGACAAAAAAATCCAAGACTATGTTTTTTTATATATACAGTTAGACAAGGTTAATCATGACCTAGCACAAATTCCACTGCGACCGACTTTTCTTTCGCTTTCGGTGCGGAGATGAAAATTCTGGAATTTTATACTTCCAATGTGCAAATCACGAGATTCATTTTATACCAGTTTGCGGTGTTCAATAAAAATGAGCACCACCTTTTACATGGCGTCTGTTTCGATTTGATGATACAAACTCTTAAAATTCTTTCTCTTGAAGCAAAAAATCAAAATTCTGATTATTTTAATTTTTTGATATCCTGAAATAAAATCGTCTCAGACCAAGAATTTTTGTCATTCATTCAAGACGTTTATTTTTCCTCCAAGAATAATTGTCTTGTTCCAATTAATTTTATAGTGTACAATTAAACTGGAGGGTGTTCAATTGTTTTTTACTTCAATTTGAAATTTGTTTTTTCCCAGATATGCCGTTAACAATGTATCTTGAAAATGACAATAAAAATGCTGTCAACTCGTCCCCTCTGTCTGAACGTTTCATCATTTTATAACTGCAGATTCACGCGAGTGCCCATAAATAAAATTGTTGGGAGAGATGAATAAATTAATTAGCGAACAAATAAACAAAATAGTTGGTTGGCTATTTTTGATGGACGTTCCTCCGGTTCTCATATTTTAGTGACGGGAATATTCCGGGGCTATTTTTGAGACACGTGACTCCCCTATGCGCATGCATTAGTGACACAGTATTATCAGCGATATCGCTCTAGGAGCAATGCACTGATGGCCTTTTGCTCTGATACTGATGCATTTGTATAAGTGCATCTGCGTAGAAGAGCGAACTACTATATCCTGACCTGCATCAAACTCCAACATATACGATGCTAGCAAATCCGTACACGGTCTGCGCATGATTCGAGAACCTTCCACGACCTGGCGCCACCCGTTTCCTACCACCATGGTGCTTGACCGAGCTCAATCTTTTCTTAGAACCTCGTTTAGCTATTCATTCAAATTATTCATCACCAAATGTAAAACCACTTTTATATTTACAATTTCGTACCTAGACAAAATTAACATCATCAACAGTCTACTCTGAGAAAGAAACAGCTTCGAAACAACTTGTCATCAGCTCTCAAAGAAAAATTTTTATACAAAAATAAAATACCAAAACAACATTTTTTACTTTTAGAAAATGTTTTTTTTTACTTGTGATGAATTTTTTGTTACTTTTGTTACTTTTTCCTGTGACATTTATTATTCATTTGTGAAATTCTTTTTTTTTATTTTATCTTTTTTTTCGAATTCAAAGCCCTGTATCCTGATTGTTAAAATTTGTCATCTCTTTTAAAGTTACAGTCGAAAAGAATTGTCAAAAAAAAAGATGACAGAGTAGATTATAATTTGATTAAGAATACCTCTTTGGTTTTACAACATTGTGCTTTCGTTTTGTAAAACTGCCAAAGTACATACATCTTTTATCAAAACATTTATACAACCGCTTAGCTTAGAATAATAGTGTGCGTCTTTCGAAATGACATTAGAATTTTGTGAGACATCCAAAATGAATTCAAGCCGTTGAAACGGCAGACTATTCAGGCAAAACCGATATCCCGCCGGGTTTTGGTAAAGTTCACTTTTGTCTGCGCGCGAAATTCGCCTAACCCTGTATACTGGGACGCGTTGGTACGTCATTCGCTCGTCATCAGAGAAAAGCCCAGTTTCAATGACTTGATTGCAGGCATTAAATTAAAATGATTCGTTTCCGTGCTAGTCGGTTGTCACTCGGGAAGCTTCCGAGGTCGTGCGTGCGGGTACTTAAGGCACCAACGATAAATAAAAATTTCAACGTCGATGAGCAACGGTGATTGATACCCGAACGCGCAGATGCAAACGAGAGGAAGTAAGAGTAAATAAGCGCGCCACACGGTAAAGCGTGATACGAGCTATATTTATCGAATTGACATCCAAGTTGCCCCAGGTCCGGGACACTGCATAGTACATGCATACCTCGTACGCCTCGTACTTTGCCAGACACGTTGCGCAATGCGCAAACGCCGAGCCGCTCATTTATCTCTAACTTCAACTGTTCCAAAGCGAAGGCAACCCTTCGCTGGTTTTGTTCTTATAAAAATTGTCTAAACAAATTCAAACTCGTGTTTAACAATAAAAAAATTATGATTTATTTAGATAAGAAAATGGTGAACTTTTGTTATTCTTTTTGAAAAATGTCTGACTCACGGAGTTGGTTCTGAAAATTTGTATGGGTTTATTGTAATCGATAAATTTCAATTATCTGAAACTTTGAACCTTTGAAAGTTTATTTCTGTGGGATTAATCTGACTAATGATTTTATTATAAATTAATTTTTTATCGAGATTCACAAGTGATACACTTTGCATCGGTTAATTAAGTTTTTATTATTGAGTGTCTTTCACAATTTGTGATTAAGTTTTAATTTCAACGCAGGAAATATTCATAACTATATTTAGGACAAGTGAATGAACTCGTAAAGGATGCATTTTCGTTTGCGCTTCGACCTGATTTATTTGAACAGTAGATGTATAATTGTAATATTTGTTCTTGACGAAATATTTCATACACTTATCAATACATAATTTTAATCTTTTCATTTTTATTATTAGAAATTTATCAAAAATTAAAACATTTTTATTTTCTTTTTTCAACTTAATGATTATTTGAACGATTCCAAATTTTCTTCGCTGTTCGGAGAGGGCAAAAAAGAAGCACCTGTCAGTGGAACAACGCTCTACCGTGAACCCGATCGCGATTTTGCGCGACAAAATCGCATGTCAAGCGCTTCAAGTGCAACGGTGCAATCACTGTCAATATATACTGGTTGCTTTGTCGCCAATCGATACAGAAACTAAGGGCGATCTTGCTAATTATTTGCTCGCTGAATGATTGATTACAATTCTCAGACCGTTTACCTAACGGTGTCGCATAATCGCGTGTCAAAATTTTTTTTTCTCAATCCAACGAATTACATTTAAATTACATTCTAAAATGCTAATTGATTACAGCTTGTTGAAGCAATTGTGACACCTTGGGTTAAATTGTGTTACTAGAAATAACTTTATACTTTTCAATGTAAGAAAAAAAATTAAATTTGTAACAATAAAAATCACCTTCAAGTTCTTTTTTTTTTTTCTTTTTTTCTTGTTTTATTCATTTCTTCAGCGAATTTTTTGTCCCATTTTTTGTTCCATTAGGGAAAAAAACAACCAAAGGTGTAATTGAACAAAAAAAAATCTGAAAAAAAAAAACACAAAAATATAAGATACACGTTCGGTGTTACGAAAGTAACAAGAGAAGTGTGCAATAATAAACTGCCAGAGCGAGTTATCAGTAGCATTTAACTGGCATTTAGATAATCTTTAATAGTTGTTCGGTCGTCAAGATGTATGATAAATAGATTATTACGCGCTAAAAACGAGTATCGAAAGAAACTTTTCTTTTCGGGAGGTCGAAACGTTTTCTTTTTCTTTTCGTAAAAGTAAGAGAGGTTTTGAGAGAGCATATACTGGAGAGTCATTAACTCGGCCGTATGACGATATTATGTCAGGTCAGGAACCAATTGGATATCTAGTTCAAATGTATAACCCATTTGAATGTAACTACTGACTTCAGGGATAATAGAAATTACCCGAGACAAGAGATCGAAAATAAAATAGCTCGAATTGTTTTTAATTTAAAATTGTCTATTCAATTAAACCGAAAGGTCAACTTGGATTTACGAACGCGAATGGCGAAAATCGATACGCAAAAAAAATTTTGCGTCTCACAATTTGATTCAACATCTCGTTCACTTGGAAACAAACAAGATAATAATTTTGTCCTTTTTTGGAGCAGGAGTTGTATTCGCCGAAGAAAAACCAATTAAAATGCATGGGAATTTGTGTAGGTGTGGAGAACACAGTGTTCGAGTTATGCAACGTTATGTGGATTCGGGCAGAGGTCATCGGATGTCGGACAGCCTACCGAACAGTCGACACTGAGTGAACTAATAGAAGCAAAGGGGTGAAGGATGCTCAAGAATTGTGCCAGGGTCCTTTGCGGGAGCGTGATACCAATTCCCTGAAAATACCAATTTCCTATGTATCACACTCGGCGAATAGACTTTCGTTAACTTTTCTCGACGAGGTATACAGTTTTTTGCCTCTCTTTCTTTCTATTAAGCGCATCGAACTGTATGATTAATCTCAAATCTCGTGTCACACGTTCTTTCATCCTATTTTTATCATCCTAATGTTTCAAACAAAATTGTTTTCATTGTTTGTTTTTTTCTTACGTTTTTCTTTTTTTTTTTTTTTTTTTCTGAACAATTTTATGAATCTCAGAGACTTGTAAATCAGATCCGAGAACGCCGCAACAAAGTTCGTCATGCTCGAAATAATTTAGTGATAACTAACAGTTTATGCAAATCATGCAAAGTAATGGCAATCTCACTTAAAAGGTGAGAATTCCGATCGGGCGGCACGTTAATTTATTTGCATATTTCTTATACCAGCGTTTAACGAATGTTGCACAACTCATAAATAAAATGACAAAACAATAATATTGTCAGGAGGTATATAATGACGACTGAATTTATGTTTCAGCTGGTCGTCCCCGAGACGTTCTTCTATTCCCTCGATGGTTTCGCGTGAACTCTTAAAATTGACGCCGACGAACATTTTTATAATTAAAAAGAAAAATGATTCACTTCCACGACGAGGATATGTCAGTTCCGAAATTTATTTTTGCACATAAAAATAATAATTGGTAACATTACAAGAAATTGTTAACACCCAAGCAGGAGAGGAGCGGCTGAATACCAAAAAGAGAGAGAGAGAGAGCAAGTAGGGCAGAAAATTTCGAACAATATGCAAATGATGGGTGAATAAAAGGTTATCTTCCAATTTGATCTGTATATGACGCAAAACGTAATTGGACGCGCGTACGAAACAATGTAATTCGTATTGCTAGTTTTTTCTGACTGGTGTTTAGTACAGTCGTGAGGTGTTCGAGGGTTCGACCTCGGCGGGCCATCGGCCTGGCACGCTGTGACCTCCCTCGATCTAGGGCGCTGCAACCGTGCTCTGACGTCATCATCCTCGTCTCACTCACTCCACAAGTTAAGTCGATCTGCGGTGCATTCGAGCGCACAATACATGCTTTCCTAAATGTTATAGAGGTTTCAAAGAATTTCTATATTCGGTTATGATTACAGGGTCAGGTCTCATTTCTGACACCCCTTCACTGACCCTCAGATACAACTGCTCAAATTTCAGCACATTAAAAGAATTTCCATCTTGGTATTAATTTTCTCTTCTGTTTTTACCGATTTTTTTTCTGTTTTGTTTTTTTTTGCATTTTCAACAAACACTCATTTCTTAGCTCGTTCTTTGAATATTTGCAGAACAAAACTTCCGTTGGTGTGATTTGGAAGATGAGAATCTGCTTGATTAATCTTTTTGGGTTCAACGACGAGACAAGTTTTCGCGATTGTCACGGGTAAAAAAAATATAGCGCGGAGTCACCTAACCACCGACACAATAAGATAACAAAAATGTAGTTTACAATATATGGCACATCCAGTGCACACGGCCTTCTGTCTGAATTTAGAGCACGATATGTCTCTTTGAATTTTCGAGGGGTTGAATTATAAATCTGCTCGTATCCTGAATAAAACGGTCGGGAATTAGTTTACCTTCTACTTTTATATTTCGCGACCTTTTTTTATATGTTCATCAAGATTTTCAATTGCGAGAAAAAAAGAGCTCTCCTAGGCTTTGTTTTTTGTTTTCTAATTTTAATTGCACTAAAAAGCAAAATAAAGGCATCGAGGAACGATCGAACGTACAATGCTTTCACCGTCGACGTGTTTGCGGATCCGTTTCTTTTGATTGCACCGAAGCTGTTGATGGCGGATCAATGTTGTTATTTTTTTATTGGTTATGTAAACATCAATATTTACATCGGATAGAAGGAATATCAAATTTTCCAATCCGCTTGTACGAAAAGCTCTCGTCATCCCAGAGCTCGGGAAATATCGTGTTGATCTTGCGTTCCAGCTGGATTTCGCATCCAATCGGCAATCGGACGTTCGATCAATTAATTAGATTTCCGTTAATCGATCTTGGGCTGCGCGTTCGGTAAGTTTCGCAATTCCAAATAACATTGTTCTTACGAGGCATATCGAATAAATTATTGCGCGGCAAGGATTGCTGAGCGACGTGTGGGCGTAAGCAGGTGTGAATGCTCCTTAAGGACAGTAGCTCGCGAGAGGTAGGTAGAGTAGCTCACCCCGTCCTCGATGGTTCGTCGGCCGCGTGGCCTTGCAAAATCAGGGCGTTTTATATTGAACCGAGACAATTGTTACCAGAAAAAGCTCAAAATTGATGGGTTAATTTCTCAAATTATTTATAAGCAACATTAAAAAAAATTCATCTATTTTTCGACCTGTTATAAACATACCTTTGTTTTTAATTTCTTAAATCAAAAGTCTTTTTGAAATTGTTTTCAAACATTGAAATGTTTACCAACAAAAATTCGTATTATTAATTTGTTTAAACATACCCTTTTATTAGTTGTTAAATGAATTAATTTATTAAATTTTAGATGGCAGTTCAATTCTAATTGCAACTTTAATGTACCAGAAGTGGGGAGGAAGAAAGTAAATCGGATTACAGCTGAGGGAAACGATCGCTTTTTTTCTCTCTCCCTGATGATACGTGAGTGCACGTTGCGAGTGCGTTGCTCGGCCCGTATGTGCACATACCGGAGCGCAATGCACTTTTCGCGAGGCCTTGTACGTACCGGGGCTCTCATCTTTGTCGCCGTCGCTTATTGGCCGAGATTGCAGATTCGTCGTGTGAGAAGAGAAAAAAAATGTTTTTCTTTCGTTGCATTCGCAGAGATGATCCAACGCCTACATGCTCGCACACTAATTGTTCATCGACAGGTCACAACGGTTTCCTAACTGTTACGTCGCAACGATTGTGTGGTTTGAAAGAGAAAAATAAAATTAATCTGTCATTTGAATTGTCAATTTAAATCAAACTGAAAGTCGACGGATCAATTGTTCAACTGGACCTTGGAGACGAATTATAATTGGTGGATCATTTGGCTCGCAATAATTGCCAAGGGAATTAATAACGTTATATATGTTTTCAACATAATAAGCTTAATAATCAAACACAATAATGCAATTGATAATCGGTCAAGAACGTCGAACGCAACGACTCGAATATGCGTCATAGTTTCATCACAAGTGCTCTCGACTTAATAAGTATAACACAATCATTATATTTTAATTCTTATCTTTTCCTTATGAATACAATTTTTGATACTCAATAATAAACCAGCAGAATTTTTCATCGCATTTTGTTCGAATTTTGAATTTAACAGTGTGATAGAAAAATGTTTGTTTAACTTTTTTTCTGCCAACAGTAATTGATTAATTTAATTTTCCAGATTCGACTGAACACCAAATGGCGATGTGTGAACAACTTTAGCGACAATTTTTTCTACCATTACGCCAGTCAGTGCACCATTCATTAATGAATTGATTGATGATATAAAAGAAAGCTTTTTTTAAATGGAATTTTTTTTATTTCCCAATAAAATTGAATTTCTATTCATAATTAAATTTTTTATCACTCCCCGGTAAGTGTATAAATCAATGTAACCTATTCTTTTTTATTTTCCATTTCATTCACCACTTGAGGAACAAATAAAATTATTTAAAAATTTGTAGAAATATTCTGTGGCTGTGAGGAAAAACCAGTTAAGTGCGTTTTTTTTACATTTAAGTTGAAAACATATTTTACATTGTTTATTTTTTATCTCCTTGTTTAAGACGAACTCAAAAAAGTGTTCGGGATCAAAAAACTATAATTCAAAAGTTTAAACATTATTCAGAACTCTAATTTTGTTTAAAAAATGTGTAAAGTTTTATTTTTTTTTTTAATGTTTTCAACTGTTAATTGGTTTTTAAAACCAGTCAACTGTAGTTAACTGGTTTTTTCATCACAGCCACAGAATTAAACTTATAATGAGTTGAAAAATTAACGCTCAAGTTGTCCTTTAATGATCAGGGATTTATCGGTAACTTATAAATCTGATCCAAATGAGGAACAAAAGATCCTTCATGTCTCTTTTGTGCCTTGACAATTAATGCGATCAATCGGAAAGTTTTATTTATCTTTTCCTTGAGATGAAATTTCTCGTCCAAGTCTAAAGTGCATGCACGACATGTGAGCCTATGCAAATCGGCGCGCTCAATACACTCCGCTGTTCCGATGTGTGTTTGCATGTCTGAGTATGCGAGAGCGCGTTCAAAAGTGCCCATCTGAAACGGACTCGGCCGTTGCCCCAAGGCAGGCATATTTTGATCTGTGCTCTTATGAAATAAGTTCACATGTTATCGTCGATACCATTGTTTCTATCGTTTCGAGAGCGTGGGATCTAACGAATATTCGAAAGGATCGCTTATTATCTGAGCTTTGAACGTTTCCTCGTATTATTAAGTATCGTCAGCGAAAAAAAAAAGAGCAACAAGTCAAGTTGAACAATTATGCTCTTACATAACTGTGACATTTTTGCGTAACGCGGTGTCAGTGAAATGAGCATAAAAAGAAAGCATACGGCTTGAAAGGCATCATATGAAATTAAACTCTTTTTATTTCCATTCATTTTCGAGAACAATTTCGAAACACGAAAAATATCGTTGCAAAAAATATATAAAACTTTTCATTCCCAGTTTTGCACTGCTGGACAACAATAATTTTTTTTCTTTTTTCAGTTTTTCAAATACTGCGAAACCGAAACAATTTTTTCCAAATGACATTAGCGTTAGAAAGCCCAAGGATAAGCCGCCCACAAGTCGCGTTCGAGCGACCGAACAAAACGAACGTTCATTTATAATCGCGCGATGTGTCTTATGAAATTCATTAATGGTTGAATGCGTAAGACAGCCAGGTCGTGCAGGGCATTATCAGATGCAGGAGAAAAATTATACCTTTGGTCTGCGTTATGCTGATATCTGGCTCGGCTGTTTATCTCACTCGAATTATGGCACGATCGGCACATTATACTGGCTCTCGCATTATATGCCGAGTCATAAGAGATTGCTTTACGCAACGCGACGGCCAATGAACTCTCCAGTTCTCAATCAGAACCGACCGACAATCATTTCGAGCTGATTGTCGCATAAACATTTATTCCCTCAGCGTCACAAAAAATACTCTTTCGCTGGGAGCAACACAACTGGGTCAGTGCTTCACGCATTATCTTTGTTTGTTCATCAACATACGAATAACGCTCACTTTCGACAAAATATATAATACACACGTACTCGGACAGTCACTCTGTGCTCGTGCTATAATAAAAAATCTAACCAATACGTCGCCCACCCCACTTTTGACACCATTATTTAGTCATACTTTAACATGAATAATCCACCGATCAGCAGACGGCGCTGATGTGCGACAAAATCCGCAGTAAAATTCCATCCGAGGGGGTTGTTTGGTTGCGTCGGGGGACACCATTTTGCAGTCGGGAAAACTAGTTTTCGCGGTGTAGGTTGGGTTTATTTATGATCAAGGACTTTGTTTATCTTCATTCGAGAAGGTAATGAGCGACACGTTGTTACGTAACGAAAAAACAAAACGCCATTAGTCATAAAAGTAGTTGGGTGCCATCACGGCCTGTCTCGCGATGACGCGACAATTACGAAAATGTGTCTTGACATGAAAAGATGACACATTTTTCAAGGGTTCCGACTATTGATAATCTTCTTGCCAGGAACATTCTTCTCTGTATCTTATACTGTTGATTAGCAAAGTCCTTTGTATGGGGCAAACTTACACTCTGCATCAGACATGTATACCAAGAAGATTGTATTAATTTGAAACCAAAAAAATTGAAGCAAAATAAAAAAAAAATGAATAAAATTTAATTTTTTCCTCCAACATGCCCAAAGTAAATTTAAAATCTGTTGCCTTTTTTGGAATGTTGGAAATATCTGAAATTTTGTAAATAATGTTTTTTTTTTTTTTTTTTTTTCATAAAAACAGATAAATTTAAAATTGGAAAAAATAGGAGAAAAAAATATGACATCGAGTTCCAGGGTGAAAAATAAGCCTCTATGAATAACCAGCGAGCTGGCAGATGCGTCATATGTTATGATTGTATTTCGATTTTACGACGATCCAGTAAAATGGACAGTTGAGTGTTGCACATTAGAATCGCCACTAATATCTGCATTAATGTTGAGAAGGGAATGTGGCAGAGCGATGTCGCGAGGTCGTTGCCTCAGAGCGGCGTTTGTAGGACACTTTCAGCTTCTGACGTATATAATACGACCGATCAAGTTGTCGAGCCAAAGAACGCACAACGATGACGAGTTCGAAAGTGAGAACAAACACAGCCTAGACAATACTTTCATTTTTCAGTTGGCACGCGAGTATATCCAGGTAGAGATAGTCGCAATAATGGACACGTTGCCACGGAATTGTTACATGGCTGTGAGCAGCAGCACCACCGAGCTGCATACCACTATACATGAGGTTGATCCAAGTAAATGGTTGCAATCCCATCGGTTTACATTTTCAATGCAAAAGCTCGTTAGAACAATGCCCGCGCCCCCCAAGTGCTCAAGCTTCTATTATTAGAACCGCGTGTCGTTAATGGCGGAATCCGAGGGACCCCAAGAACGAGCTCCTAAGCATCAGTGTCTCAGAAACTTCTTTGATCTCCCTGAGAAAAAAATCAATCCAAATGGTTTTGGAGCATCGAAATATCATCGCATAACGAGCCGCTGGCTTGTTACCAAACGATAGTTTGTGTAACAAGCCGCACTTTAATTATGACGATTTCTATTTCAGGTTTTTAAGGTGCTCTTTTTGCTCGCTGTGTCCAAAAAAAAACTCATTTTTCCGGTTCAACCTCTCCTGAGACAATCGATAACACTCTTTCGCCCCGGTTGGGGGAGGGGGGGGGGGGATTTCGTACGAGCGGCGCTGTTGAAACGAGCAAACGAGTTTTCCCTTTTAAATGTCGAGGGAGTGGTTGGGTGTTGACAATACCGTGCCATGAATTCGCCATTCCATTAATCACAATGTTACTATCAAAGTAGTATGTTCCCGCGAAAATGCTACTGCGTGGGAGAGCGCGAGGAGACGGTGCAAGATCGAGCGAATGGAAGATGGCGCAGCGAAGGCACACAGCCTGGACAACATCTGACCTGGGTTCAACGTCCTTCGGAGAGAGTGCGAACTCGCTTGAACCAGGTTACGTGAGAAACCGAGCTCTCCTCAATCCGTTCAAGGGGAGTGAAAAATGCCACTCCAATACAATCCGCATTGCATTACGGAGAATTGGCACAAGTGGCATTTTCGACACTCGACTAGTAATGCACTTCATCCCAGAATCTCAGCTCAATGCGATAAATATATGAATTACATCCTAATTACAACCAAATTTTTGTCATCCTAATTAAATTTTACTCCTTACAACTTTTCTCCCGAGGACAAGAAAATAAAATTCATCTGTTTCTTTTGGGAAAGGAAAATGAAATTCATTCCAGTTCGAAATTATTCAAATCTTAATTTTTTTTAATTGGCCCTTTACAATTTTCGTCTTAACATTTTTGTCTAAAAATTTTTCTTCCTAGGTGGACAAACTTCATGGCCTACTTTCCTTGGGAGGCATCAAATGATGATTTTGATCCCAACTGCGTGGAAATGTGAATCAAAATTGGAGGCGGAATGAGTGAGAATGTTATCGCGCAGTTATTGGTTCAGGCATACACGCATATATGCCACCTAATTTTGTCCCATATGACACACATGAATCCGTACTTGCAGCGCGATGCAGCACGTACACACATTCGAGGCGCTGACAATGGTGCTGTGTAGTGGTACACCGCATGTCCGTGCGGCGGCCTAGATTCTCGCGAGTTCAACAATCGCTATCGAGGTGACTGCTGCTCATTCGTTCGTTCGCGCATTCGCTCGCTTACCTAATGCAACAACCGACTTTGTGTTCCCATCGCGAACACTTCGGGTCTGCAGAATGCAGCCGAGCTCGCTAGACGAATGATCAGCTCGAATCAGCCGATCAGATTTCGATACCATCGAAAATAAATGTTTCCGTTGAACAATTCACAGGAGTATGAAATATAACAACTTTCAGCCACCTTTCAGGTTAATGACTTTCGATTTTGTTTCATACTTGCCTCGATTGTTTTATTAATTTCGTTCTTATTTCATCATTTTTTCGGGCTTTTTTATCTTGCATTCAATTGTTTTCTCTTTTACTTTTTTTTTCATCCACTCATTCTCGTTTTCACTTCTTTTTTCATTTTTTCTTCTTCGACTTTTGTAAGTTTTAGAAAATTTACTCGAAGTCATATCATGGAAATAGATAAATTGTTGCTGTGCGATACATGAGATGATAAGTGTGTATAGTTGATAATTTTGAAAAGTTTATTTAACTGGAAATTCGAACAAAAATGAATCATTTGTGTATTTGTATGTCGAACTTTTGGTGACACCAAAAGTGCTATTATTTATTGTTCAATTGAATGACAATCTGCTTTATGATCGATTGATAAATATTATTCATTCTAAGTGCGTTTAAAATTGGAGTTATCAATTTATTGCCTAACGATGCTGAATTAACGTCGTTCAACACATTCACTCTTAATAATCTTATAATCTTAGCGAGAATTCGAAATTTTTAGTATTTTGGCTTTGATTCTAGAATAATTTTTTCATTTGCGGCTTTTCTTCTTCCTCTAAAAATACTCTTCCAGGACCAAAAAATCGATTATTTTTTAAAGCGTTATTTCAGTGAAAAACTATTTTTTGCGAATCTCTCAATTAGAGAGATTTCATTTCTTTTTTATTTTCGAATAGACTTTCGAGCAAATGAGATTTTTTTGTTTCGAGTTTTTTTTGTTTACAAGTGTTATAAAATGTAACCGAACTTTTAGTCCTTGAAATAAGCGGGTTAAAATCAGAGTGTTATCGACGATTCACGTAATGTACGAAAACGACAAGTAATACTTTCATGCTGTGATTAAGAATTTTCTGGAAAGTAACGTGTGATGGAGAACAGCTCGATTGCTTAATGTTGATCAAGTCGCGCGGCAAACAGTGCACCGACCGTGCGAGGACACATTCGTAACGCTACCTTGTGTGTATGTACGTGAAAATATGAATATCAGCACACCTATGC
The DNA here is from genome assembly GCA_030522925.1 of Trissolcus japonicus. NCBI lineage: Eukaryota > Metazoa > Arthropoda > Insecta > Hymenoptera > Scelionidae > Trissolcus > Trissolcus japonicus. The sequence goes on along the minus strand of JAPYZS010000168.1, from coordinate 101,874 downwards.
CTTTGCTTGTTACTTTTACTTTCTTAATATCGAATCGTTAATAAACTATTCAGATCAATGCACTCTCATACTTAACAATAAATTTTATCAATAACCATTATTAAAAAAATCATTAAAAAGTATCAATATGAAATTTCACAGAAAGTGAAAAATGAAGAAAAAACTGATCCCTTTGAAAAAAAAATTTTTTTTGGTGAAAAAATGAGAAAAGAAGTGATTTGATAAAAAAAACTGAAAAAAGAAAATGAGATATCAAAAATGTGTCATGAAAAAATGTCGATTTTTTTTTTGGTTCACAATTTTGTTGAAACACAAATTTTAAACGGCAAACAAACGCGTGAATTAATAATGTTTTTGAAAGCAAAGCCATTCAGCAGCGATAAAAATTATCCGAATAAAAATGTATTATTGACACGGGAAAACATATGTCAAGATCGATCAGTTACAAGGGGGCTTTGACAGATAAACGTCAATCGGTAAGTGACCCCCGAACGCCCGAAGGCCGTTCGCGTGCGCGTGTACAACAAAACAACCGACAACAAAATGTGTGCAATCGGAAAATCGTGACACATTTAATCTTCACTTTACCTGTTGGCCGAGTTTCGATAATACATAAACGCATTACTTGAGCTTGAAAACAAAAAAAGCAAAACAATTCTCTAAAACTATCAACTCGGATTCTAAATACCACCCAGTCGAGCGCGATAATATCCCGATTGCAAAATTCAAACAGATTATTGAAGGCAACAAACAACCTCCGCGAGCTCTTTTTTGTTTGTTCAACAAATTTTATCACTCCATTTAATTTTTCAAACATTTGATAATAAACCGATTGCGCGCTGGTGTTTATAGGAAAACGCTTTTCTCTCGTCGTGCGAAAATCGTTTTTTCATGGATTAGGCGAGCGCGAGATTCTGAAACAAAGAGACGTGCGGCCGGGGTGAAATCGACAAAATAGAGGTAAGCATGTTAAATGAGGCGTGTGCATCGGGTAGAAAAAAAGAATCTCTCACTCGCGATTTCATCGTCTAGAAAGTCGTAAAACGCGATTCCATTCGAACGAAAGTAAAACGACTCCGTGATGCTGAGAGTCACTGGCTAGTGTGTAATAGTTTCGATCGAAAGGAGGGCACGGAGTGACTGAACTTTGCGTTCGTTGGTGTGCGTTGCGTGCATGCGAGTTATAGTCTTCGTAACGCGTTTTACTGTTACCCACACAGCCGCACACGTTTGAACGAATGTGCCACACACGCGTGCGCACACAAATTCGCCACAAAAGCTCGCTCTCTCTCTCTCTCTCTCACTCTCATCCCAGGCCCTATGCAAAGGGCGTAATTGTATCCAAACAACCCACCGCGATTCAATTTCGCATATTATAATGAGCCGAGAAATGAAGCGTTTCAAATCGTTAACCTCTCTTATTTCTCTTGTATTTTTCAATTATTCAATTTTTCCGACCGAAATTAAAAAATCTTCTAACACGGTGAATTTGATTTGACTTTTGTTTCATTAGATCTAAATGAGACGAATGAAACTCATGCCTACTTAATTAATCACATTTTATCGAAATTGAATTACAATTCTAGATGATAAGTTTAGTATAAGAACTGGTCGCTGAAATAATAATAATCAAATCGTTCCCAATTCAGGCTCTTAACCTCTAAATCGCGCAGACTCTGCAGACCCCCCCTCACCCGATGTAAATTTAATACTGTTATAAAAATTCAACCGAATAACAAATTAGCGACTTATTTGTATAACCTGAAAAAACAAAATTTAAAAGCAATCAATAGAATTCACATTAACATTTCTTTTTTTTTCGTCGCATCACTCGAACATCAGCAGCCGCGTTACCGTTTGGAGAACAAAAAATTTTTTTACACTTTTCTCTCTCTCATCGCGCACTTTTTCTCAGGTTCGTGTTTTCTTTTCCTAATGTTTCAATCACTTTTATAACTTTCTGCTTGGAAATTGCATGAATGCTGGAGTTTTACTTTCACAGATTGTTCTTATACACGCGGGATTGGAAGGAGGTGTGACATAAAAATATAGAGATCGCAAATAAAAGCGGCAAATTAGAAATTGCGGTTCGTAAACGAGTCATCAGAAGAAAGTGAAACCATTACTGTACCGGCCCGATGGGGCCTCCGGGTCAAGCGAAGAATCGTTGCCTCACAATTCGTGGCAACATTCTTATGTAACGCTCGAGGCAACTTCATTTATATATCTTTGGAGTAACTTTTTTTTCGGCGCTGAGTGACTAATAGCTTGTACACAAATTGGTTCTTGATTAATCATCGGGGTAGCCTGTTTGCTCGATCCAAAAGGTGTTAAATTGTGTTTGATTGATTGTAACTTAATTGTGCGTTTTAGAGGAGTTGAAAAGAATGATTTGAAAATCAATGATTCATAAAGTCCGATCAATCAATCTATTTTGATTACACTTTTGAAGGGCGGGTGCTTTGGAATCGTATCATTGAAATTGATGGAAGGTGGATTGGAGTAATATTTTTTCAATAATTTGTTTCTATTGACAAATGAAAAAAAAATAATATTATAAATAGAGTTAAGATTTTTGAGAATCGAATAACTGTTGTTTGAAAGTTTGTTTTAATTTTTGGGATCAACTCGAAATGACTTTGTATATCGAATTTTCTGGTTTTAGAATTCAATTATCGGCGAACACAAATTTATTGATTAATCTGCATGTGCGCGCATTGCAGACGGCTTTCGTACCGAGTGGGTTAATGAATAGTAGGTGGCAGTACGAGTCGGGGATCTATTACTGGGATTATAACTACGGGATAGAAGTTTACGACATAACCGACCGACGAGGCGTTCTCGCGAGTGTACCGTGTCTGACATCTTACGGTCAGTCGCGAAATAACTTTGCGAATTCGCAATATTGATATTTCCACGTGCGAATTTTCAGTTGCCTTGAATTTTCAATGCCGAATCCAATTACATTTCCGGTATCATCAATTTTGCAGAAACATTTTTTTTAAAGATGCAAAAAAATATATTGTTTGTAGTTTATGTTTTTTAACAAAAGAATTTTTTTCCAAGGAATTGTTATTGAACGATCACAAAAGTTTCTCGTTCAAAAGAAACCGAGTGAAATGAAAGATGGAAACTGAAAGTGAAAAAGGACAGGTTGGCGGCGGCAGGTCAAAGTTTTCGGTTCTTGGTTGGTTGCACAATGGAGTTGGGGTTCCCGATACAAATTGACGTTCAATGTAGATCAATTAGTACCAAAAATAAACAAAGCTTATACGCGGTTCTAAATTTTTTTGACTGAACCTTGACTGCTAGTTCCAAAAAAATCATTTTTTTAAACGGCCAACAAATTTATTATCGTTTTTAAAAGCTTACGTCGATCCACATCGATCCACGTCGATTCAATTGATTGAAAACGTAGAACAGAGTTTCAAAATTGAACGTACCTGCAACAGAAAAAAAAGGAATCATTAGTTCGTTGAAAAAAGAAAAGTATTTTTTTAATTATTTCAAGATCGGAATATGTATTTTGTCGGTAACAAAAAACGTTAGAAATGTTCATGGATTGTCGTGCACGCTGTTCTTTGTGCTATAAATTTGCGCAATAGAAGTGCCTTTGAAGAATTTCCCGACACCCTTTGGTTGTCCCTGACCGTGGATGCACGCTCTTACAATATCGTAGGGTTACTGACCGGGCGTCCACCCCATGCACTTAAATACTTAGAACATCGGCCGTGCAGTCGACTCGCTGCTGCAAGCAGCAGATGCGTGTTACTAATTCAATGTAACGCTATGCTATCATCTCAGCAACGAAATCTTAACGTATGCCTACATCCTCTGTTGACACAGAAAAATGTTAGCGAAGTGTCAACCAACTTGAATAAGTCCAACAAAAAATAAAATGTCGTTCGGATCTTCCGATTTGATTTCACATTTTCCATTTCTCATCGCATTTATGCATTCGCGGACTGCGCAATAATCGTCACGAAAATTTCATCGGCTTTTCAACTTTCACCTTACAAACGGACGCTTCCCATGCAAATTGTTTGACATTTCCGAAATGAATTGTTTGGTCGCAAAAACAGAATCTGAAATTGGTCAGAGAGAGTGGATTTGATTGAGTTGAAATAAAAAATTTGATTTTAACATATTAATTTCACATCGCGCAATTGAAAAGGTAGAAAAAGGTTAACTTTTCTTTGTAGGGATCATGAAGTTAATTTTTTTGTGTTGTATTTTTACTTTAAAGAAATGTCAGTCACGTGCATTTCCGTTTCACTCGATTTCGAAACTGTGAAACATTTTGAAACTCATTAAATAATATCTTTACAGACTCTGGCGATCAAAATGTCTTCTCTTTCACGCACACGTGGCTCTGCATCTCTCATAAACCCCAAAGACCTTCACCCTGCGTAGCCTTCACCTAGCTCATCAGATTTCAGGACTGCGTATATAAACTTGGTAGCACAGACACTGATCTCTACACATTATCGTTCATTGTTAAGGTTTTGTTAATGACTGACAAGCCAAACCATTTTTTATCCCAGCACATCTTTATTTTGGTAATGGAATAAATTTTCCTATGATCAATATTTATTAACCAAAAAACCAACAAAAACTGTTTTAACCAAAGACAAAAGTCGTACCTTTTTTGTAACAACAAAAAAGAAATTTCCAAATTACATTTACAAAAGAAACTCTTCTTTGATTTAATTTGTTGAGCATAATGGAAGAACCGAATTTATCACACAGAAAAAAAATTAGATTTTTTCTTTCCCTCCGTTGGGAAAGGTCGGTTCTTATTGTTAGATCTGTTACGATATGGGGAGTCGATCATTTATCTAAACTGTATCAGTTTTGACACACCATCGACTAAAGACAGTCAATTAGAGTGAAATAAGAGAACGATCCCTTTTTTTTTCTACCACGCAAATTTGTGACTCAATTTTAAAACTTTTCTGTCTCCGGCGGTGATGTTACATAAATCCAAAATCGATCTGATTTTCCACCTGTTGCCGGGTAAATTCTGATAAAATTCGAGCAGTAGTTTCTCTAACCTAGTACAGTGTCCGTGATAGTACAAGTGCGCGGGTTAACAAGACGTGCTACCAAAGTTCGCGACTCTAGACCGAAAGTTTCCGGGCACGTGCCATTGCCGTTGCCACGGTAACTGCGACCTTGTCCCGCGCAACCATTCCCACAATCCTAAAACCCCGGAGAATTTCTTTTCCGGGATATATGTTGCAATAAAAAAAATTCTCCAAGTCTTTATAGAAGATTAGACTTGATGTTCCTTTTTTGTTTACTTCTTTCACGATGCACAACTCTCACAGTCCCAGAAAACTAATAAACATTTTGATTCCCCTCGCAAAAAGTCAGTCGAAAAAGATTTAGAGATCAATTTGCAATAACGATTTCAATCAAACTCGAATTATATCGTGCCGATTCGTTTTCTTTTTCTTTATCTCTCGAGCCGTTGAGAAGATTTTCCACGCCTTGTTTATCATCAAGAAAAAAAAATGTCCTTACTTGGGGAGACCCTTAGCCTTGAGAAAAACTAAGGGTATCTCTCCCTCATAGATGCTTTCACTTTCGAAACAAAGGCGCGTCTAATTCGATCGCGATGATCCTTTGTTCGCTGCCATCTTTTGTGGCAGCCACGGCGTTTTGGGCGGTCTTTGTCTTAAGCGTGGCAACAGGTGTGACGAGACACGCTTTGTTAGAAATAGCACAGTCATTTGTGTGAAATAGATGTTACGAAATTCAACCCCTGAGCGCAGTTTGCAGTGACACTGATGTGAGGACACGAAAATCGACGGCGCAAAAGATGGGCTGATTAGACTGAAGGGGCTTCGGTGTGAAAGTTTCGCATCTAAAAAAAGATGCGAGTAAAACGATGCTCCCTCAAGGTCAAAATAGCCGTGACAATATTTTGCAAACATGTGTCGCCATCTGTTAGGAGGAGAGGATGGCCGGCATCTGTTCAAAAGTGAATTTCAGTCGATTTATGTTGTAAAAAAAAGTTACACCCCAACGAGGCTTCGTTGTTTGGAAGTCATTATTACCAATTGCTTCGAATAATCTCCCTTTGTTCGACTTTGTACAAATACCTGCAAGAAGATCGTGCATAACACCCATCACTGTTTCAGTCTTTTTTTATCTTTTCAATTATTCAAATTGATAATGGACTTTGTATTATTAAAATTAGAAATTTGTGTCCGGAAAAATTGTTCATAGCATGTTGGTAATTAAAGAGTATGTTTTTCTGAACAACTCTTAATTTTTTGGATGAAATCAAATAATTCATACCATTTGAAGTTTGTACAATTTAAATAATTTCATTTCTCCTTTTGTTTTATTTGTTTCATCGGACTTGATTTATCGTTTCCTTTTTTTAAGAATAACAAATTAACAAATTAACTTTGTCGACAATCGCTTGTCTGGGAAAAAGGAAAAGATTGCCGGAAGTGCACAAGATTGTTCTCATTTGGCCTTTGTCCGGCGTAATGATATGGAGGACAAACGTCGGTATATGAATGTCAGCCGTGAGTCTCAATGTTGCATTTTATTGATTTCGCGCCATTCGTTGCGTTGCTATAGCTACACCTACACCCGTGATAAGGTACCCTCGGATCTTCAAGCCCCTCTTCGTGCAGCTTTTATGAGGGTTCGCGGCCACGTCCCCGTTCAACTTGTGTGTGCAGCGCTGTTTGCCCAAAAGACCTTGATCATGAACGAGAGTGCACTCCCTCGTCTTCGATCCAAGTCCATTGTCAAGGCTGACGCTCTTCCAGTAATGATCCCAGCTTAGACAAATCTTGTTCGCATAAAAAATGACCGAGACGAATCGTTTCATCCTTTTTTATTTTCTGAGAGATGACTTTCAAGGGCAAAAAAGCAATTTTCCTTCCAGAATAAAAACCATTTTCTCAGCCGAATGAAAAGGATATGATAAATTGGAAAAACGAAATGAATGCAGATGGGTTGATGAATATATAATACGACTTGCATAAATAAATACTTTTGGATCCAATTTTTTTAAAACTGTCTAAAGAAAAGTATAATGAATTCTTTCTCGATTTAATATAAAAAAGGAAAGAAAAGAGCCGGAGAGATATTAGATCTAATCCAGCGAGGGAGGTTGGCGATGACAGACGATGGCTGACATTTGTGCCATCGCTGTGCAGAAATATTTGGCATGAACCAGTGCGCGTTATTGACAAGAAAGTCGAAAGCTGCTTCTGTGGGCGTTGCAAGGGTAGTTTAGCGGCGGTCGTCATGGTAACCCCGAGTGCTTAAAATCGTGCGATGCACCCCCATCACAGACCTTGAATGAAAGACGAATTTGAAGGACAGAGACCTCCAACAAGAATACACTGATCTGATCTCAGAACACGAAGTTACTCGAGATTTCTTTTTGACTATACAAATATTTTTAACATTTTTTCCGTAAAACATATTTAAAATCAGAAATAAATAAAATTTTCATTTATGATTTCACAAATTAAAAGAATTACAAAAATTGAAATTGAAATTGCAAAATTAAAATAAACAATGGTATTACATTTGCGATTTTTGTCACTTCAGCTGAGCTTATGTAAAAGAAAATTAAATTTATGGGATAATCATGGTGATATATTTTTTACAGTTGTTAGAGAAACGGTTATAAGATATCCAATCCATCTAATTCCACGCGCTTCCTGACAAACTAATGATTTTAATTGCATCTTAGTGCGTCAATGATCTCAAGACACGGGAAAGTGGCGAACTTCTCATGTACCTGTTTTGTCTCGCATAAAGGCGTGGGATTAATTCAAATATCTCGCCAGCATTTTTTCCTGCTTGGCAATTCAGCTCGCAAATTGTCTCAGTTGTGGATATCGGAAGTGCCTACTATCCTTATGATCAAAGTCTTGTTATATAAAAATGTTCGCAGACTTTTAAGTTTTCAGGGTTTAATTTTTTTAATAAGTCCAAACCTGGAAGTAATTTTAATTATCATTATTTTTTTTATCATACATTTTTTATAAAACTAATAAAAACACTTTCTTCGTGTAAATTTCCAAATTTTTCGTATCAATTTCATATTAATAGATTCATCAAAAGACTCAAAACATTATATTTAGATTAAAAGATTCAAAACAATGGAATTAATGAACATTCAGATTTGATGTGTTCAATAAACGCCAATAAATTTGATAAACGCAATAAGACAACATAAAGCGGCATGATTTTTGATAAAGTGAGCGTAATCTAAGCTCAGTTTGAAACGCCGAGTGTAGCGCGCTTTATATATGTATTAATGGGTCAGTGGCATTTGGCCACGAATGAACAGCAAACCTTGGTCGAGCATTGAACTTTTGCTGCTGCAGTTCTCTCGCGTCGCTTCGCTGCAGTTTATCCCAAGCAGTCGAGTCCCTTTCCACGGCTTTTTATGCCACTGGCGTCCCCACCCTGCTCGGTCCGGTGTTTTTTTTTCTTTCTGCAGACAACTTGTGTAGCGAATCTTGCTTGTCGCAGCGAAGAAAACCACAGATCGGCGGACGGGTTAGAGGGTATTAGAGAGTCGGAGATGGTCCATGGGGGAATCGAAAGTGCGATGGAGGGGCGCCCGAAGCACTTTGATATCGCATGCCATTGGGTGAAAGGTGAAAAAGTCAGGTTTCATTGCCATCAAAAGTGATATCGAATCTTCCACTGATGCCTTATTTGTCAGAGCAAATTAACCCTGGTTAGGGAACGTCAATTGAACCATTTCACTTTTCACTCATAGTTGAAAGTGTTAAACAAATTTTTACAATCAATTTTCTTTCTAATATAATCTCTACAGATAAATTTAAAATTGCATTCCAGTTTTTTGTTTTTCTCATGTCTTTTGTATAATTTTGTACTTTTTAAGTTCTTTTTTCATAAAATGACTATAAAAAACTAAACAAAACTTTTGTATTTTTAATTTTTTTTAATTAATTTTAACAAAAAAATGCATAAACCAAAGAAACTGAAAAAGAAAATGTTAAAACTGTTAAATTAACCGTTAAAATAAAAAGTGAATTTAATTTATGTTGTCGTATACATATTAAAATAAATAATTAGTAAGTCACTGTTATAAGGTTAGCATAACAAATGCAGTATAGGTGAACTGGTAGGGTTTGCATAAAAATCATTTAGAAACAACTGGGCCACAAGTTGTGTTCCTCGATCCGTGGCGTTTTTATGGCAATACCTTGCACGCATGTTACGCGTCGGCCAAAGACCTTAACACGCGGAACATTGCACCCTTGGCCTTGTTCCAACTACATAGCGTTTCTGTTCGAAACTTCAACGCTTCGGTTTTTGTTCGTATATTTTGATGTAATGAGCCTGAAAGTGATTTTTTCCTTGATCATCATTCATTACTTTTTGTCAGCTTTCATCATAAAAATAGATAATGATCAAAAAAATTTAGGAAAGCGTTACACTAATTAGAGGGAAAATATAACAAGTAATTATTTATATTTTGTTTCGTTTTGATTTGAAAATCGACTTATCGACGAGACTGTAATCACACTACTGACGTTTCAATCAAATCTCTAGTGTGAAATAAAATGTTTGTAAATTATATTTCAAAGCTAACAAAAGCTAACTTTAAAATGGTAATGATTTTGACCAAACTCAGGCCAAACACTTTACCTCAAATCCACATACTATGTAAATAAAATGTTAAGTTTATTACATCTTACTTCACCGAATACAACAAAAAATATTAACATGAAATACAAAATAATACAATAGAAAATCAAACAAACGGAGGAAGATAGTTGACACAGAAAATTTGGTTTTCCGACCGGCAAAAAGTAAAGGAACGCGAAGAGTCATAAATCTGTTCCTAAAAGACGGATAATTGGAAGCATATAAATAACATTATTGGTTTACTACCGGCGTCGCGCAACGAAAATTAAAATTTACGATCGCCCGGCGTGGTGCGCGCTCCATTCAAAAGGGCCTTGTGGCTCGACAAGGGCACGCGTGACAAAAATGTTCGGTCGGGGCCTTGACACATTGTGTGTTGTTAATTGTAGCAACGTTTTTACCTCCTAATAATCACACTTTTAAAATATTGAACACTCTATTAAAAAGGTGAACGAAAAAGCAAGCCACACTTATTTTCTATAAGCTAACTTGTATATTTTCTTCCGTGTTTACGTGTTTGGGAACGATGAAAGCTGTTCTGGGGAAATATTTGTTCACGGTTTAAATGACGTAATTTTTCGAAAAATGGTCTCACCTTACGATCAGCCTGTTTTTTTTTTCAAGACACGTGAAATAGTATAAAATTTGTTAGGGACTGTAAAACTTTCCGAAAATTACTGGGCCTGTTTTGTCATTCAAATCGGGAGGCAGTTTTTTCATTAGTTTTCACTAACTTCACTTATAAATTTATTTCATATTTTAATGTGTCATTTTGTTTTTGACATGTGCAAAAAATTTGAAGTGGAACATATTCTTGACACACTTCTAGTTCAAAATAATTGACAAATAAAATTTTTTTTAATTTTCTGTCAAAATGAAAAAAGAAATAAATAAATAAAATAGAATAAAATTTCTGATATCAAGTTGTTCAAAGAACAAAGGATTTTTTTCGCGGACGATTAATATTTCGTCCCCTCGATTTATGATATTGGTATATCGTTCCATCAATTGAAGCGGAAGTCGTTGGCTGCACGCCCGACCGATCCGCTATAATCAGGATGTTCCCAAACATGGATATCGAATTTTCTTCGAACAATGAGACAAAAATTCAAATCTTGGGAATGTACGAGGCAACCCTACCAAGCCTTTTCTCAGCGAAAACGTGGAGTACAGATTTCTCCACTTTTCTGAGGGAAATGTGGATCAGATTGGGGATCCTTTGAAAAGTGGCATGAAAACATGAAGCGACAGGAAAGGATTTTGTTTATCGATGGTACGTGGAAGCATCCCTTCGAGGGAGCATTTCCGACATCTAAAAACTTTCACAGCAGGTATACAGCGCTTGACTTTGTGAAAATCGTAACCTACTTTTTGGTAATTAAAATGTGACACCGAAAGGGCGCAGGTTCTCCGAAAGAGGTGGACAAACAATGACGCTAATTCGGGCGCAATAAATTTGGCAGTCAACTCGAGTCAATTGCCAGCACCGACGGTCCAAACATGCAACAATGATTACCCAAAAGTGACTCAAAGGGGAGTAATCCGTTACATAATTTAGGACTTTCTTTTACGCACGAGACGAATCTTGCAGACAATGGCACTGACAGTTGGCCGGAAAAAGGATTTTTAAATAGAGGATCGGTCTAACTCTTGCATTTGCCAAACTCCAGATAGACATAATGTGGCTAAGTTTTCCATTCGACTCATTTCCGATCGCATACCTGCTAATAATACTCTCCCAGGTCTGCACTCTATTTTCCCGTCAACTTTTTGAATCCTTTCGTAAATCTGTCTCAAAGGATTCGGTCCAGCTTTTACTTTTTCTCTTGTTGAGCGCTGCCTACTGTGAAAAGTACCTACAAAATAACCTGCGAAACTTTATATTATAGTACGAAATTCGACCTACCGAGAAACCAGTTCGTATTTCCTTGAATTCATCAATTTTGCACACTTTCTTCTATCATTTGTTTTTAAATAGTTTTTTTCCGTGAGAGATATAAAATTTATTTGCCAAGAGATTTTAGTTTGATGACTTTTATATTTTCCTTGCCTTTAATTTATCGCTCTCCTTTCCTTTGTTCAAATTTTTCTATTACAGGCATAAAATTGCGAGGAGAAAAGAAAAAGAGGGATCTGACCTAGGCGACGCTTCGAGACGTGGTTTTTTACGACCGTTTTGCATCAGCATACCAGTGGGGTTCGCGTCCAAGTGTGCTACTTATCGAAATTCTGTGTGCGACAGGCTTAATTCGTGATGACTGCGGGATAAATCAGCAGCCCCCTTTGAGGATGTAGGGTAGTTTCACGAGCTTGGTCAAGGTCGCCTCTGGTAAACATTGTATATGTTTCCTTAGCAACCCCTCGATAACAACCAACCTTGAACGTCTTGTGAGAGACACTCAACGAGCCCGTTCCGAAATGATAATCAAGTAATGACAAATGGGCGTTAATATCTGGCGCTTTTATGCCTGAATTATTTTGGAATAAAATGGAAAGCTTGTTATGACCTTTTCTTCTTCAACCCCCGACATTTATCTTGTGAAAATTAATTTCATGAAATGAATTTGCGGAAGTGAACATTTTTTGGGATAATAAATAAGTATAATTATAAAAGAAAAGTAAACATTCTTTCCTCTCATAATCGAAAATTGAATTGACACAAATTTGACGCCTTGATTTTGTAAACAGTTTGAACCAACAGAAAAGCCGCGAGCTTATTCGTAGAAACAAAGAATCCAAATAAAGGCCACGCGACGGAGAAGCAAACTCGAGCTTTTCAAGGTTCTGTGTGCATTGATCTTGCTTTTATGGCGAAGAGATCAGTTTTCTCATCGTCCCCCTTGGTACTTTCTTTCTACGAATTAATGAAGGACGAGGTATTTTTGTTACCAATGACAAAAGTGTCATCTCGGTCCAAAAATCAGTTCAGAAAAATCGAAACAAAAAATATATGTATGTTTTAACAAAAATAAAAAAACCAAAACAAACAAACAGTGAGGAAATTTTCAGCTTGGTTAATTTTTGTTGAGCCCATTGATGATTAATGTTCGATGACGCATTTCCGTGGTTCAAGGTTGGTATACATCGGAAAAGAAAGAGCAAAAATGCGTTGCTATCTCCATTAATATATAACGTACTTGATAATAGTTATTTCCGCTTTATTTCGAACTGGGAAGAGTCATCATTGAACCGGAATGGAAATACTAAATAAAAGACGCTAAAATAAAACAGAGCCGTAATGATTGGCGCTATAAATACGACTAAGGGGAGTGATCAACTGACGCCGTCGATGGTGAAATTTATTAATCCAACAAATTTTATTATATTTTTCAAACAATTGACAAAACTGCTCTGAATTGATTGCATTGAACAGTTTTATTCCAAAATTTTAACTTCCAAAATCGAATGTTTAATTTTCTTTTATCGAAATTTTGTCTCTCCTTGTGAAAAGAAAATGTCTTTCAATAGAATCCTCTGTTGAATTGGCATCCATATTTTGATTAATCAGAAAGTTGCAGCATCTGCGTTCGTTATGGAAAAAGATGAGAGGATTTATATGTAAGAGATTTCACGTAAAAGGGTTTGTGCCGACGAGCAGATGCAAATGTTTGGTGCCGTGACTCGCAGGCCACAGAGTTTTACCTAATTCAGCGCAATCATCTGCCCTTCGACTTTGCACAATAACGCGTCACAAAATATTCGGCTTTTTGGAGAAGAAAGTGTGTTCTCTGTTTAACGCCGAAGGGTTGCACAGACCAGATGCAACGAATTTCTTTTACGCATTCAATTTGCATACCATTGTTGGAAATTTGTTTATGCATACTACACTCGTCCGTCAAAGAATTTTTAGTCCTCTGCGAATAATTGTGTTTCCAAAAAACTGAAAACCTTTACGCTCGAACGTCCCCAAAATATAATCCACTCACAAAAATGACACTGTTTGTAGTTTTTTGCGCATTCTTTGTTTTGAGTTGATAATAATTACAATTTTTTTAATTTTTGGCTAAAATATTAAAAACAGTAAAAAAATTAAACCTCCCTAAAACTAATTTTTTTGACAATTTTGTTATTTTCAGTTAGAGCTATGGTTATGGATAAAACTTGCTGAATAATTGGCCCATTAGTCAAGGCTGAAGACTTTTGAATAAAATAAGTCGCGATGAAAAGTGAGCTCAAGAGTTCCTATGATCGAGGAACACTTTGTTGAAATTGTTATTGAATGGTGTCTCGTGCGCATTCATCATGGACCATATGTAATATCTGACGTAACGGATTGTGATCAAGACAGGATGCGGTTGTGTAATACGAACTCTTTATACACGAAAAACGATTCTCGAACAGATGCAACCTGGCTGACACGTGGCACTTTCCTCTTCATCGATTCAAGGCACCGGAAAAAGGTTCGCAATAATAATTTCCTCTTATAGAAATCGAGAAAAATCTGATATGGAACTGATTTTTGGTATTCTATATAATTAATTAATATTTTGTAATTAGTTTTTAAACTTTTTTCCATTTCAAATGAAAAATAATTTTCAGAAGAAAAGTTTTAATGAAAAACATTAAGGCATAACTTCCTTCATGTAAGGGGAAGTACATGCAGACATGGATAAGTCGGTAACACATACGGTGGAAAGAAAATAGATTCTTCTGCACGAAAGTACGTAGAGAATGATCCTCGGCGGTGGTCATTCCCCTATCACTTTTACGCCCCCTCTTCACCCCCCCCCCCACCCCCCAATGGTAACACTTTTCGTTACGTACAGAAAAGCGTTTCGTACAAATTTTCATTTAACCCCCAGCCAATACACATATCCATGTCAAAATGTGAATAATTTGAGTATTAAATTGAATAATCAAATAATAATAATTAAATTAAGCGATGACAATCAAAACATCAAAGTTCGTCGGCGATCGATCTGCGGAATGTCAAAGTCAATTTTTTATGTCATTCAACAGTTGTGTGCGAGGTTGTGTGTTAAGTTTTCATCTATCGTTTTTAAGAATAAATAAATATTCAAAACACGAAAGCCGTTCACCATCAGTTTCAGATACGCTCGCACATTTCGAATCTTCAAATTCAATGTTTGTTCATTTTCATTCCAATCAAATGTTAAATGATCGTTTGAATTTAAAATTTTATTGTTTCTACATGCGAATTTAACGACTGATTCTTTTTGTTCAAAGTACAGAAATGAGCAACGTGTGAATAACCTGCCGAATTTTCGTGAGATGGCGCAACGATGCAGAACAGGATGGCGTAAACAGTAAGTGTATAATCTGATACCAATCAAAAATAATACAGCCAGGATTACATTTGCATGTGAATCATTGTTATAAATCAAGATTGCAAACGTCCGATTTGTATTGTTCTTAAATATTTATTTCTTTCTTTAAAGTTCATTTATGAATAGTGAATAGTGATTGGATTAAAATATTAAAATGTGAAAACTAACAAAATATATGGTATGCAAATGAATCTTGGAAAAAAATGTTAATGTAATATCTTTTCATTGAATCCATTGTAATTAAAAACCTGAGTAACAAATTGAATTTCAAAGTATGACACTTAAGAAGCCTTAAAATATTTCACGGTAAAAAAATTGATTTGCATTATTGGGTATGAATTTTAAAAGCACATAAGATTTTAAAAAGAGAATTTAAAATAATGGAGTTACTTTTAATTGTTTATATTTTTTTGTTCGAAAATCAAATCCGAAATTCAGTTTTGAAACTCTAATAACTTTTATAAAATAGAATAGAAACAACGGACTAACTAGAACGTGAATCATAATCGTAAAATATTTGCAATCCAAATTGTGAATGAAAATTATGAATAAAAAAATTCATAACGACAACCTGTGCCCATCTACATTTTCTAATCCTGAAACCATAATTAATCATAAAAATTTCTGACGCACGAGAAACATCGCAATGTAAGGGGTCTGGCGCGCCAAGCAACCCTTTATACGACCCGTAAAAAAAAGCACTAATGAGCAGCATTTCAGTAATAATATTTCCCCGCAGTCTACAGAAAAGTGTTTTTCGTCTGAAAAAGTTGCATCGTTAAAGTGCAAAAGTAAGAGGTCTCGTTTATTTTTTGTTGGGGATTTGGTGCCGTCAATAAGGTAAAAAAAAAGACGGCTCGAATTCTTCGTACGATGCAACGCGACGCGCCCCCTCCCCCCACGTTTTAAGGGGTTGGATCGATTCCGGGCGTTGGCGCCGAGGTCACCGGCTCGCCTTGCTCGGAGTAATGACCCTCACCCAGTGCAGTGCAATGGCATCGCAAAACCACTCTCAGTCACGTCCTATCGCCGACTAAGAGAAAGAGAGACGGAGCGAGGGAGAGACAGAGCAAGGGGATCAGACAGAGGGAGACAGAGCAACCGAGAAAGAGAGAGAGAAAACGCAACGAGGGAGTCGGAGCGAAACAAACAGCGTTTGTTCGCTGCACAAAAATGAGACAGAAATGGCAGACTGCCTCCTCCCCCCCCCCTCAACCCCCCACCCCTTCAACTTGTTGGCGTCGTAAAACCCTCAATCTGTTCCGCCTCCGATCAAGCACACTAGGATGATGACAAATAGGGAAACTCGCTTGGCGGAAGAAGAAGAGTGACGCGATCGAATCCACACGGTGGTAATAACCGAGACCCTCGTTACCTATCTAGCCAACCACCCCGCGCCGTTACCCCCACGCGCAGTCTACCCAGACCTTAAACTTCGCACGAGTCGAGGTCAACGCTCCACGTGAACGCCACATTGTACTACCTGACTTTTAACACTCGCCAGTAACATTTTTGCCTGCAGTCGCTAATCAACCAAGCTCTAAGGGATTTACAAACAAAATCATCAAGCTTTTTATTCAAACTGCGTTTTAACCGGAGCCTAAAACTATACAAGTATCATCCCCCTTCTTACAAGGGGTTAAATCTGCGAAACGCTGAAAATTCAAGTTATGGCAGTTTCCACACATTTCCTCTCCCTCGGTTAGGTTTTAATGAATATTTTATTGTGAACAAACTTGAACTAACTTTTTTTCGAACTTTTTTTATTATCATTTTCATATTACCAATTTGTCCAACATCTTTCAATAATATTCTGTCTAAATTTTGAACTGAATTGATTTAAAATGTAGTTATCAACAATTAAGTTTTTTTACTTTATTTTTTTTTTTAATGAATTTTATTTTTCTTTTAATTAATTTTTTCCAATTTCATTTTTGTAACGCGAATCTATGACTGATACGATCTCAAGTTATGAATCGAAAATAACCTCGACCACTCATCACGGATTCATAAATTAGTGTCTGTAATGAAGAATCTTATCGCTTTTTTTTCAAGGCAAGAACTCAAAATGATACCGCTCAAAAATGGTAACGAAATTGTTCAAGACTTGTGTCTTTATTCAACATATAATTGACTTATTTTTCACTCGAAGAGAAACTATTATAAGAAATATTTTATAAAAGTATTTTATAAAATACAAGAAAAGTGAAAAATATGAAACTTTAAGTGAAAAATTACTAACAGTTATCAAATATTTTTCATTTATTTCAAGAATTAAATTTTCATTTTCTAACTTTTATCTTCTTACAAAAACGAATATAAAAACATTGATGGAAAAGAAAAATTAACAAAAAATTGTGCTAAAAAAAGATCAATGTAAATAATTTTCCGGCATTGGAAGAAAACAATTTATTTTTTCACGAAATTCATGAAAAACGATAATGAACATGAAGTTAATGAAATTAAGCAGCCACTTAACCTTGATTGATAAGGCTGTCTCAGGAATATCTTCAATATGACTCGTAAAAATATTATGAACATTCTGAACAATCGTAAGACAAAAACGAATTTGAATCAGACGATAAAATTGCTGCCCGTTGTCCACATAATTAAGAGGTATAATTTAGTCAATGGCAGACGTAATTCTAATTACAAATCGTACGCAATTTTTCAAGGACAATGCTCTTGACTTTTGTGACACTCGTGTGCGAAGTGTACAAGAAAAAAAGGGGGAGAAAAAGTGAAAACAAACTATTTATAAACGTTCAATTGTTCTCCAAACAAATGACATCTGCATGCAAAAGAAATCAGGAACTTTAAACAAAAAAAAAACTAAATAAATAATAAAATTCAATTAAATTTCCTGTCAATAGTTTTGCAATTCTTATCAAAATAAGAAAGTAATTATTCATCTTTAATTAATTTAATTAAAAATTTTATTTTTTACATACTTATTTTTTGCAAAACTTTATCTCGTTTCAAATGAAGTAAATAAAACTCGGTAATCGCATATAAAAATTATATCCTTCATTTTTAAGAGAATCTTTCTTTATTGTGCAACTTTACTCAAATTTAAAAATGACATTTTTTATTATTTATTACTATATAACAGTCACTTATCGTTTCCCTCCTACAGTGATAGTAGACCACGCGTATTTGATGCACATGTGACATGCGTACACCAGAAATACGCATGCACTCACACACCATTGCTAGCCCCCGTAGTTCTGAAGGGTGTCTGCGACCATGTTACACGAGGTAGAAAGTTGTCTGAGAACTTTTGAGCTTTGCCCAATGATAACCTAATAATCAACGAATTGAACGCCATGTAATATCGTCCTCGAATTTTTGTTCTTTAATCCAATTAATTGTTTTCAACTGGCCGACCAGTAACATCAATCGTACATTTTATAATTCAATTTTAATCCACCATTTTATTTTTAATTTTTTAATATTTATAAGAAAACTCAAATAAAAAAAAAGGATTCTATACTGACTGAAAAAATGCACGATAGCCTAATCAATACTGATTTGTTAACAGAAAAATTAGTTCGCGAAAAAAATTGTTTTGCAAATTATTCAATTTTTCGCTCTGACCTACTCGTTAAACCTCTTCCTATATCTAATCACAGAATAGACAAGGAATTATGCAAATGTCGCCAACTAACTCACAACGCGATCAAAAGGAAAAAAAATTCATCTATTGAATTGTCAAGGCTGAGGCTCTCTGATGCAACAGCCCAAAAATAATTTGATTCGTACATTTGCTGCAGATGCAATAAAATGGTGCATAATACCCAATCGTCTGGAGCAAATTTAATTAATTCTGCGCGTGGCCTAACGTGTTGGTAAAAGGTCGACCAAGTCAAAGAGTATACTTCATTTTAAAGTGATGCTAGCTTATCGACGTGCAATTTTATCGTCGCACTGGAGGCCAAGGCCCTATTACGTGATCACACAATGCTCTACCGATGATATATATACATACAGATTACTCCACGATACCGAGTCATCGTCCGTAGTGTCAGCTTTGAGAAAAAACGAGCGATTATTTTTGATGTTACAAATCTCTCCCCCACTGCTTCTCTTCCTGCTGCTCTTTTTTTCACACTTGAATCGCGAAAGCCTCAAACGCGTTATCTCATCGACAAATGGAAAAATTGATCTTTTTTGTTTTCTTTTTTCTCCAGTTACAGAGTTTCGCAAGCTAATCTCGCATTGTCATATTTTATCTTAGAAAAGAAAGCAATAATACAAAAAAAAAAGATATTGAGAGGCTTGATGGTACGTGCGCGCGCAAAACGAGACGTCACACTTGGCCATGACCGTGAGGTATTTTGAAAAATAACATTGAACAAAAAAACCTCATGATGTTTTTTCAAATGAATTTCGTTATGTCGTTCAGAAGAAAAACAATTTTGTATAATTTTTTTTTTAATATCAACAAAACATTATCTTTGATAAGAAAGTACAAATTAGTTTTACTTTCATGTGGCATAAATGAAAGCCACCAATTTCACCAGACGAAATTTTTTTACTTCCTATGAAAATTGGTTGTTGTAAAATTGTTTATTAAAATTGGCAATTAAACATGAAAGGATGAAAATATGCAATGTTATAAAGAAAACAGGCAGATAAAAGAAAGCGGATCTTTTTCTTATTCTCTTGGAGACTTGTTTGTTTTTTGTTTGTTTATAAAATTGATACGATTATAACTTGATTTAAAAATTTGCATGAGCACACAATTTATCGCGATTATTTTTTGTGACGCACTGATAAAAAGTGCATTTATCAAATAATCAGGTTTGTTGTCCGAGTATGTCGAAAGGCGACATTGGTTAGACTTATCGATTGGTCTGGTATACGTTAACCGCCTGACTGTATAAGATGATCTTGAATACATATCATATTATCGCGATAGTCACTTCAGTCAATCCACTTTATGATAACAACTGCATCATCGCAATGTCCAACAAACGATATTAGAAACGATCGCCGCGTTCTTTCGCTCACATTTATCAATCGAAAATTATATTTTCGACTCGAATGAAAATAAAATTCATTTTGATTTCCAACTCTTTTAAACATTATAATTTTTGCAACAATTGCATATCCATTTGTGATAAAGCTCTGGTATCTTTTGTTCAACAATAAATTCATCCATTTTTAATGCAATCATTAAGATAAGTTTTGACTTTTTTTTGCAAATCGTGCGCTGAGACAAATATTCACTATAGGTTTTCAATAGTGATTGAAATTAATTTTTAATTACAACACCGTACAAAGGAAAAAATGTAATTGAGTACTCGAAATGATTGTGATAATTGACTGGTATCGTTCTATTGAGCATGAAAAATATAAATTAACAACATGTATTTTTAAATCGTACTAATTCGAACTAATTTTAATAATAAATTAATACATCATTTAAAGTTTATATTTCCTATACAAGCATTTTTAAACACATGTTTTGAACAATTGTTTGGTCAATGAGTTTTCACATTATTTTTTAACTCAACAATGTTTAAAATAATTTTTCAAAATGTAATTTTTAAGATTATTCTTATAAATTAACTTTTTTTAATTAACAAATGGAAAATTGCTACATTTTTGTTTGCAATTTTTTACACAACGAAAGAGATTTTTACTTTTTTGCAGTCAACTTTTTTATTTTTACGAACGCTAGTTTACGATTAAAAAATTGTTGTTTGTAATTCTCTAAACCTTATTTAGTCTTTCAGTTGCAAATCTTCAACATTAAAACCCCAAAATAAATTTTAGTTAAAAACCTAACCCGATAATATACCCGTTAAACTAACTTAATTAGTTACCGAACAAATAAACTTTTCCTTTCAATTGAAAATGTTAATCAACTTTCTCTTATTTTTTCACATTCAATTGCAAAATTGTTGTTTGCAATTGTTCGAGCTGTTGGATCTTACCAAGATCAGGGATGGAGCTCGTGGGTTCCTCGTGGTGACCTTTGCCTTCCGCGGATGGCCTTGCTCTTGGAGGCGGCGGCGGTGGCGGCGGCCTCATGCTCGAGGTCGAGCTCACCACGACCGACGGAGGAGGCGGTGGCGGCGGAGGTGGCGGAGGCGGTTGCTGGCCGCCCCTATGCGAGTGGCTGTTTCGCATCTGTGTCTGCGGTGCCATCAGCACCGTCTCGCCGCGGGCCCGTTGCTGTTGCTGCTGTTGCTGATTCGCGTTGTTGGTTCTCGGGCACCAGCCGTGCAACACCCGGATAGCGTTTCGCACGTCCGGCTGAAGCTCGGAGACGCGCTCTCGCGACGCGTGAGCCACTTTCAGGCCCTAACCCGCGCTTTCGCGGGCACACTTTGTTTTCACTTTTTCCACGTGCACGTGTGCTCGCCTGTCACAACCGAGCGCGCCGTCAGTTCAGACAATTCGACCACGCTCAGACTCATTCACACTTTCCCACAATCAAATTTTTTTTGCTGTCAAAAAAGTCACTCTTGCAAAAAACCCTCTTGCAAACACGATCTACAAGATCTAGCACTTTTTGCACTCCAATTTGCGAAGGGGTGATTAGAAAAAAAAAAAAACTTCCTCTCAATTGCACAGTCGTGATTCGTTGCCTTAATTCAAGTTTATCAAAATAGATTAATTTACAGTTTGGTGTCTTAAAAATTACTGACCTAGTAGTATCAAAAAGTGGGCACAGTTTGTGTATTTTAAATCTGTCAGAGATTTTTATTGTTTCCTTTTTTTTGTTATTTTCTTTTGGAGTATAAAAAAAAGGTAGCTGGTCACTTTGCACGCACAAGCATCACTGAGTTGGGTTGTGTGTGTCGTGGGCAAGGTTATTGTCGCGCGTTGTTTACAATACCATCGCTGTCAGATGCAAGTCTGGTTTTACACATTGCGAATAACCGGAGCGGTGACGCTGCACCGTGCGCGCGACCAACGACACTTGGGAAATAAATCGCGCGAGTCACTCGGCTGAGAGACTCCCCTGTTTCCCCACCCGGGCGACGCTCAACACTCACCACACGACGGTGCATTTTGTTGTGTTCGTGTGCCGGGCGCGTCTGTGAGGGCCGCGTGTGCGAATGTGCTTGTGTTTACGTGTCTGGATCCGTGTGTACGCCCGTCTGCGCTATTCGATCTGTTCTTCTTTTCCCCCACCGAGATAGGCGCGCACCAAACCGCTTCTTCTTCGTCGCTCTATTCACCCTCGCTTGTTTCTCCTTTCTTCCTTTTCTTTATCCTTCGTACGCGCATACGCACACTTAGGTCAGTGCTCAACTGCGAAAATGAATAAATTATATACGTCGCGCGACTATTTTTTTTTCTTTTTCTTTCTTCTTCCCCTTCTTCCCTTTCGATCCCCGAAGTCGATCGATTGCTTTTCGATTCACTCGGGTTGACCAATTTAGATAGCGTCAGGTTGCTCCGGAAAAAGAAGTTGGCGCATAAAAAAAAGCGGTCTACCTTGAGGCGCACGTTGCATCTCAGTTTACGGCCCAGCTAAACTTATTTTTCTCCCTTTCGTCCCTCCCTCTTCTCTCTTTCTCTTTGAAACTGTCAACGACGCCTCGCACAATTCAAAACAATCTGAACAGAGAGAGGGAGAGGAACAAGCGAGATTTTGCGAGACACTTGTTATATTTTGCAAACTGCTGGAATTCAATTGAACGAGTTTGCTTCAGAGCGACGCAAAGTTGAACGAGTTGTTTATATCTGAAGTCATGATCTTGAGTCAATGTCAATGTCGCGGATTGGTCGCTGTGTGTCGCCGGTCAACGTACAATTAGCCGTCCGTGTACCGTCGCGGCGATGGCAAAAGTGAGAGTATGTGTATGCACCAACGCATCGCTCGTAACTATCTCCACAATGCGCAACATCACCGACTTCCTTTCGCCAACACAGGCTGACCTTTTTGTTTTAATTACCACACAACAACGTTGATCCTCGCTTTTATTCGCGCGACCCCTGATTAAAATAAAACATCCAGCCAAACGCAAAAAGAAAAAACATCATTAGAAAATCGCCTCAAAAAATCACATTAGAACGTCCTCACCGGAGTCGAGAATTTTATTAAGTCAATAAAAGAACTTTTTTTGGCCCCCATAAAAGTGGGTGGGAAATTAAAAAAAAAGGTTAGTTAGAGAATCATAAATATGCAAAGTGATCCAATTTAGGGTGTCGCGATGGGAGAGGGGAGAAAAGCGTGGAGAAAAGTTGGCAGTCTAGGAAAGAGAGAGAGAGAGTAAATCGAGCCCTTACGGCGTGCGTAGTACGCGAAAAGGAAAACTCGGTGGCGCGTGCGCTCAGAGTCTGCATCGCGTCCACAGATCGGCGAGATAAGCGGCGGAAGAAGGGGGGCCCACATACCTATGGACGTATACGTGTGAAGCGCGTGCGCTGATTGTACGCAAGAGATGTAAAGCGACGAGGTTTTGTTCTCTCGTCACAATCAAATATGTGCGGCTTCCCCTCTTTTTTCATCTCGTCTGCACTCGAGCCGCGTCCCCTTCGACCCCTTGTCTCTCCTGGTCGTTTACCCGCCGCGTAACCCCGCTCTTCCTTCTAGACGTCTGCACATCCACCAGTGCAGCCGCCCCACACACGCAAACACCACGAATCTAGAACTTTGTGCTCGAACCCACTCGTAACAAGTGCGGGGCTACTTGTCCGCAAACGAGACAAGGGCATAATGTGATAATGACTGAGACAAAGTCGAAACACAGAAAGAGGAGAAAACGTCTCAAAGTCCTTTTGTCTAGCACTTGGAGCCTGGCGGAAATCGATTCAGATTCGCAGGAGACGCTGTTTGTCAACCAAACGTAATTATTATTTTCCAGCCTTCGGGATGGCGAGTGTCAGCTAACCAATTTGCAGTTGGTTGGTGATATAAGTTTTGTTCTATCCCGACACGTTTCAGTTTTAGTTCTCGGATGTTTACAGCCCTGACTTTGTAGCTGAGCCCTCTTGTTTTTTCTTTGTCGGATTAAATTCGGTCAGCTTTTTTTGTAAATTAAAAAGTCGTAACTATAAAAACTAAATTAATAAAGTAAAAAAGTATAAGATACTAAAAAAGTTATAGATTTAATTGACAGCAATTGTGAGTCAAATTAAATTTTCAGTATAAGTTAGAGTTTTGAATAGCAAATTAAAAAGTTTTTTATCTCGGGTGTAAAGTGCAATTTTTTTTTTCTTTTTTCATGTCAAAGGGAATACTGCGAATCCAACCGTTATTGCTGCGAACTGGCAGTGAACGAACGAAATAGGGGTGGTAACACTACATTCGCGGTTGCGCGACTGCTATCGCATGGCCTTGTCCTTGAATAAGGCTTGTGAACCCGAGAGCCGCTTTTATCGATCAGCCCCCGCATCCCGCTGCGATGCTGCCGCCATGGCGATATATCTATTCCGATGCAATTGCACACAAACTTGATGCAATATCGCACAGAGAGAGATCAAAGAGCAATGATATTTTCTCCTTGCCACTGAATTCCGTAGGTGACCGATAAACCCACACACAAAGAGGTGCCGGATCTCGGTATAATTTTTCGCTCCTGCTGTGAGTGTGTGTTGCAACTGATTTTTCAAATCAAATGTTCTGCAAATCAAAACTCATCGTATCACTGCAAATAAATAGAAATAAAATATTTAGAAATTAAATTTTTTTACATTTTTTACAAGTTTAAACATTTGTACAAACTTTGTCGAACTCCAAAACGTTCTTTTTTTCTAAAACATTTTATTTTAGCAACGATATCGTATTCATGGTGAAACAATATTCCTTAATTTCTCTGCCAGGCTGTTCACTTTTTCAATGCATTGTTTTGGCTCTCGTTGTGCGAACAAAGGAAACGCAAAATTCGCTTTGCGTAAGTCATTGAATTTGACGCGATAAACATCGCCGGAGAGCATCATCGAAACATAATGTTATAGGAGCGCGCAGGATCCAGTGAATGCGCCCGAATGCCCTAGTAGAGAGACAGTCCGAAGCAGGCGTTCTAGGTCGACTGGTAGAGGTCAAGGCCTCCTTGACTAGGGAGCAACCCTAATCGTTTGAGAGAGCTTGGACTCGGCACTCTGAAACAGGATAATATTACGCTTGCAACCCACTGATTTTGAACGCCCGAGTAAAAATAAGGAAGATGGACAAAAATAACGCGTTGGCCAAGCGCACGCTGTTCCCTTTTGCTTTTTTTCGACCCGAGTTCTTTCCAACGCATCTCTTTGTAACCTGCGCTGGTGCCGAGAGGATGTATTTTTACTCCAAATTTTCAATGAGGAGAAGATTTTACCCTGAAACAAATTATTAATTTGATAATGAAAATTAGTGCAATTTAAACTGATAGCACTGAGAAAAAACTTAAAAATTACTATAACTTCTGGCAATCCAGATATATCGTGCAACATCTAAAAAATCTGACTACAAACTTGTAATAATTTTTACTATATGGTAAAAAAAAAATATAAGAATGTTATACAATAATTAGTAAAATATGTAAGATATGTCTCGATTACTATAAGTTATAGTAATTTTTATTACAAGTTTTTTCTCAGTATGTTTGTTTTTTTAAGCAAAGATAAATTTCGCGGTAAAATGTTGCATTTAAAATATAGGGATGGTTGGAGTAAGTGTGACATGTGGAGTAAATGTCTATAACTATTGAAATTGGATTCACAAAATCAATCTTAATAAAATTTACTTAAATTTTAAGATAGACTTATCTAAAAAAAAGAATTTAATTTTTCAAACGAATAATGCTATAGAAATGTCACATTTACCCCAAGTTGTCACAATTACCCTAACTGTCCTAAATTGTTCAATTTAATATTGTTAAATTCGAGTTTATACTAACAAAATAAAATAAGTTGAAATATCAATGACTTTCTCTTGATAATAGATTGACAATATCATTTAAATTAATTTGTTATCTTAATTTATTCCCAATTAACAAACCCCTCGGTGCATTTCGTCCCAAGTGACGGGCGCTCTCTCTTCAAAGGAATAGTTTCTATACGAAATTACAAAAATAGATAGACCTTGAACTCGAATTGAATCTAAAAGGAAGGATAAATGACCGCAAAGAAATTTCTAGGAAGAAATGTAAAAAGGCTTGTTTATTCCCCACGACTTGATTGTTTGCAATAAAGTTAAACCGCATAGCAAATTACTGAGTCAAGCTTGAACAATAAACGACTGCGGCGCAAAGTGAGTACGCTTTACGCGGTACCAAGCACAATTGAGTCGTGTGGTCGGTTTTGCGAAACCGTCGATTCTTATTTTCCCTACTAGTGCCATTTTTAACTTCATTCAATTTAGTTTGCAAAACTTGTTGAGCGAATTCAAACAGAGTTTCCATTTTTCACTTACTTTCACCGGAATGCCGCAACTGACAGAGCATCGCGCCCGGTTCAAGTTTTGAGCAGTTCTAAAAATTAAACCCCCACGGTTGAGGAAGAAAATAAAATAAAAAAGTATCGTTTTTGCTTTCTTGTATGCCCAGTCTAATTTGACAATTGTAACTCGACCATTGGGTCGAAAAACTGGTTATCGCTGAGAAGCTTGTCCCAAGTTCGCTGACCGGGTTCAAGGACGTGACACATTGTCAAGGGAGGAGGATAAAAATAAGAATAAAAGGTAACGACGAAGAGGAGAAGCGAACAATAACGAGTGGCCATAAAACGAAGAAAACTAAAGGCATAATAACGAACAGAATGCAAAAATCAGCAACGTAATAGTGCTCAGCTAGAAGAGAGACGATGAAGAAAAAAAAAGAACCGGGCGGAACGTAAACAAGATCTGCGGAAAAATCGCTGGAGAGAGAAAAAGAATATGAGAGCTGCAGAAAGCGAAACTACATTTCTTGATACACAATAACCAACGAACCATTTGACTTTCATTGCTTTCACTCCATAGATTGTTCAATTGCACGCGTAAACTCGCGGAGGTTATACAGTTTAACATAAAAACCATTCGAAACTGGTGTGAATGATCTCGTGCGATAATCTCACACTCCAGAGGGAAATGCATTTTATTTTCACTCTC
The DNA here is from genome assembly GCA_030522925.1 of Trissolcus japonicus. Taxonomy (NCBI): domain Eukaryota; kingdom Metazoa; phylum Arthropoda; class Insecta; order Hymenoptera; family Scelionidae; genus Trissolcus; species Trissolcus japonicus. The sequence goes on along the minus strand of JAPYZS010000168.1, from coordinate 74,889 downwards.
GGAAAAATTAATTTCTTATTTATTGTTCACAGAAATAAAAGTTCAATTATGACAAAAAATCAGTTTTTCATTTGGTAAAGAAGGGATCGATTTTGACTGAACGCCGAACTTTTGCACCAGTGAATTTCCGATGGAATTTTAAGCGACGTGATATACATATTTCAAATTCTCGTTTTTGTGATTTTCAATTGGTCACGATGCCTCTGCACTAGTTCAACCACAAACACCGAATCTGCGTGACGTGACTGACAAGGCTGCAGGTCGGGTTGCCTATACGAAATTAGTCGAACCAAAAACTAAACTTCTTTGTATTCAATTCTAACGATACCAAGGAGTAAGAAAGAATTTGAACATTTTGGAATCTCACTTATTTATATCAATTTTGTTTTAACTAAATAAAAGCCCGTCTTTTTCTATTCCGATTAAAACATTTGTCAGCATAGAATCTAATTTACTTTTTAAATTTTTGTGTGGTACAAAATTTGAAACTGACGAAGCTAAGACGTAGTTTATAAATAGTAGCTATTAGAGAAAAAAAGATTGCTGGTCTCTCACGTGGTACATTGTAAACAAAATTGCTTATGAATGCCAAGCAAGGTGTATTATTGACTCGGATAATTGCACTTTCTCCTTTGGCTGCGAGTGTCTGAAAATTGAAAATGAATCTGTTTTACATCCATTCTGGTCCAACTCTGATTGAAAGTGCAAGTAAACCACTTTCGCCCAGGCGCAACGACCTGGTATCCAGCTTTTCGCTTTAACTGACACTATAAGCCCTCGGAACTAAGAAAGTGCAACGAATTCAACTCGAGAGCCACGACAAGTCTGAACCACTGACCTTCATTTAGAAACCGGTCTCTCGAGCCGAGGTTCTTGCTCTCGATAAAAAGATGCGATCGCGCTCTCAGATATTTGCGAATCTTTTATCTTCTTATAAATAAGTTCGCTCTGGTAAGACCTGCATTCTAAATGTGATTCCAATTAATGCACCGGCTTCGAAATAACTTCGCTTTTATTTTCTTGTTTATATTAAACTGTAATGTCAGCGAAAACGAGTTCCATAGACTATATTAAGAGAGGTATTTTAAATTCCGCAAAACTGGTATGGAAAACAAATTGTTTTTAATTCGAATAGTCATTAATAAAATTTTCCGTTACATCAATTTTATTTTTCACGGTCGATTTTATATTAATAATAAAAAAAATGCGTTCAAATTGAAACCCTTCTTTTGTTTCATTCTCATCAAATTGTTTGCCAACTTTTCTACAACTTTAAGGAAACTCATAAGAAATACAGTTTATTTTATATGTCGATAACTGTATGAGATAAAACAAAATTACGCCAGTTTCAATGTTCAAGATAAAAATGAAATTAAAAATAAAATTTCAACGTTGACGTCGCACTCTAGACTCTGCACCGAGTCAGAGATTTTCATCTACATTCACGAGTGCGTGAAGCAAATACAATTTGTGCAAACTTGTGTACGCGATTTCATCATAGAAGATCTCGTAAGCAGCGACCTACGACAAGGTTTTTTTACATGCCAGGCTTTATGCTCACATGATTTCGGGGGTCAGATACGTAATGTACATTTTGCGTGATGGTTGTGCGCGCTTTCATTCGGTCGGAGCTGTAAATAAAAATACATCGGTGATAACAGAGCCAGAAGTACAGTCGAACGAAATTTCGCGAACTGTTATTTTTCGTTCTTTTGAATTTGCTATAGCGATCTCGTAACGGACGAACTTTTAAGATCAACAGCGTTGATTGCATTATTATTCGTGTAAAAATGAAATGGATCTGATGATCTCGAATGTTTACGTAACTTCGCTCCATATAAAAATAATGATCTGATAATATGAAAAAATCAAAAATAAAAAAAAAGCGATTCAACATTACATTTGCAGACGATGTCATTGTTATCATCTATTATCGCGACCGTCTTTGACATTCTCTTATCTATGACATTGAATTACTTCAAAGGCATAATCAGTCGTCGAACCTACGTCAGTTTTAGACATATATAACTTTTGATAGCCTACGTCGAACAACATCTTGTATCTTTCTGGAACCAAAAAAATCACTTTTCTTATTTAACAAGAATCCAAATTGAAATATCCAATAGAGTCAATTAGTGGAAAAACAACTTAAGTTCTATTTGATTTACATTGCGTTTTTGCACTAACCGACTCAATTTTTAATTCTGTGGCTGTGAGGAAAAACCAGTTAACTACCAGTTGAAAATATCAAAAAAAAAAAAACTTTAAACATTTTTTCAAACAAAATTATAGTTCTGCATAATGTTAAATCATTTGAATTATAGTGTTCGTCTTACAGAAGTAGATAAAAAAAACAACGTAAAATATGTTTTTAACTTAAATGTACAAAAAAGCACTTAACTGGTTTTTCCTCACAACCACAGAATTAATGTTTCTTTCATTTCTTATGTTATTATATTATTTTCTTTTTTTTATTTTTGAATATTAATTTCTTTTTCAATTTTTAAAATGTGGAATTAAAATTTAAGGTTAAAATTGTTTACAAAAATGAAAAAACAAATTCATTTGAATAAATCCCATTTCCATCCAAAATTGGAGATGAGAAAGCAAAATTGATCCGGAAAGTTGAGATGATTAATTTCCCCTATTTATTTCCACTTTAGAAGTGATTTGACAGATTAAAATATTGATCGTCAGGCTCTCAGATGAAATTATAAAAATAAGACTTCCTTCACTCTTGAAAAAAATGTAGACATGAGAAATAAAAGTTACTTTTGAAACATCCCAAACTCCATTTTAAAAATTTAAATTAAAAAGCCTGATCTTTTATATCGGAAAAGTTTTATTGGAATGTCCGTTGTATCAATTTTATATCATGGGGACGTCATAAAACGGAAATTCCACGGTGCTTTATGTAGCAGGTGAAAACGTACGAATCAATTTTACGTGACGGAAAAATCAATGCGTGTATCGCTTACTTATATGACTCTAGACACTTGCACCCTTCCTAAAAATGGTGGCGTCTGGTGTGTGCTTCGCTTGTGGCGGGCGGTGCAGTGGAGGTCATCCACCTGAAAGGTCGGGGTCACACTTTTAGTCGCGGAGGTGACGGTAGTGGGTGAATGCTGCGATAGGATGGGTGGACTTCACAGTGAGGCTATATTGCCATAGCAACCCCCACACGCAGTCAAGGCTAGACTGTCGCTAAAACTGTAGAGAAATTCGTGCTGCGTTTTTGTTACGCTGACTGAATCGAAATCTTTCAAAAAGTATTTACCAATTATTTAATACCGAAAAAAATTAAAAACAAAAAAAAATAATTTTCATTTTTTATTTATAAAAAAAAATAATTTGTATCATTTTTCAAATTCGTATTTAATGGGATAATTAAATTATAAAAACGTCTAATTTCTTTTTGCGAAATTTTTTTCTCCCTTCTTTTAATGCAATCGTAATTACCATCAAAATCAGATCATAAATTATTAGCGATTGGAGATTTGTATGGAACCCCCAGGATAGACGCGATTGCGCAGGGCTCAGCATTTCGTCCCCGGTAGTAAATCTTTTATCCGCTTGTAATTGTTAATCCCTCACTCCGCACGTTTCGTGATAACATAATATAATGCACGGGACCGAGCAAACCTAAACATTAAATGTGGAACATTGATTATGGTATTTTAGTTTGAATATCGGGGATGCAAAACAGACCAAACCACTCACGTACAATTTGTAAAACGAAAGTGGGCAAGCACCATAAAACGGCTTTGCAGAATGCCGAATCACAAATTTAAACCCATTGAGACAGGGCAAATATTGTCCATCGGAAGTGTAAACATTTGTGTTTTGTTAGCAGTTTCAAAATTACCCCTTTCGTTCTGCAGATATTGTTCGCAAGGAATTACTTGGCCCTTGTCTTGGATGGCCGTAAATACCAGATTAAATATTTGGCATAAAAATATTTTTAACTTTGAAAAAATTCATATTCAACTTCTTAAGCAAAATTATTTTTAACTTTACATTTTTAGATTTCAGTTTTCAAATTTTCAAAGTAATGATTTTTCGTTGAATAAAAAGTAATTGTATTCAATAAAAAGTGTTGTCAAGTTGGGTTAGATATAAAAGTTGGTTGCAAACTATAGGGAGTTGCTAAGTGCAAAAATATGGCATGCAGCATGACATTTTGTTCGACTGACATGCAATTACGAGGTCATTGAGCCACGTAACATATACCCATACTGACAACACACACTATAAAAAAATAAACTACACTTTGCAACCAATTGATTCCCAACGCTCGTTTCACCTCGGTGCTTCTCGCACAATTGATCCAATGCCTTATATTGTACGCTGTACAATACCATCAGACTCCATGGATTTGAAAGTTCGGCGTGCTTCACCAGAAAATGATAGTATTGGTTTAGGTCAAAGTCAGCATTCTGAATAATGAGGAGGAAAGTTTTATCAGTCACTTTCTCGAGAATAAATGGCAGGGGTGGGACACAAAGTTAATCTGTAATCTTAGGGCTATAAAGTGCGGACATGCCTACTTTTTCATGGTGCCAATAATACGCTATCAGGAATGAGTTATTGGCAAGTGCACACCGAAAAAAAATAAACGATAAAAAAGTGCTATCAGACAATTCAAAAAGCAGTCTAGACGTTAGGGGTTTATTTCTTAGTCGGGGTATTAATTTCAATTTAAGAAAAATTTTCTGCTAAAATCTTTATTAAAAAAAAATTGTTTTCAACTTTGAATACAAATTTTGTAAATTTATATATTAATTATGTTTATTTTAAAATATTTTAATTCAATAAAATGAACGAATTATGAGAGAATTAATTTAACATTAAAAATATTTCAAATGAAAATTTGATCGATTAAATAAGAGGAATAACATTTGTGTCATTAAAATATATTCATTTTAACAACGCCGAGTTAGACGGCGTTGAGTTAACCATAGTGGAGAGAGCGAAAGTTCGTCCCAGTGCCTCTGTCTTGTCCGTACTGTCTGCTACCCTCCCGTGGAAACCGACGTCGATTCGCTGCATTTTCGCCGCGCGGCGTCAAGGGTTAGCATTACCACAGTGGAATAAAAATCAATATCCCGTGCTCGCTGGAAATCACAAAAACAATTTTACATGCTAATTATATTCCTATTCCCATCCAATCCATCAGCTTTGAAGTGCTCTTTCTGCCCAAATAAAAAGTTTCACACTTCAATAAGCAACAAAACAAAAAAGTTAATAAAAACAATTACATTTTCACGTAAGAAAAAGTCTTTTACAAGTTTGTTGTAAACAAAAAAATTGTTTGAAAGCTTGCAACGACTTCATCCTGAAGATGAGAAAATGAAAGCCTGAGGTGATGGGCATTTATTTTATTTTCATTCAAGGATTAACTGTCCCAGGGCATCAATAGCTCTTTCAAGTTGGCAGCCGTTCCGTCTGCAAGGCGGCTGTCTGCTTTTTCGTTCGTTTTTTGCGTGGCAGGGCAGAAGTGGAAGACCGGGTTTTTGTCTCTCATTTCTGCAAAGAAACTTTGCCACAGTACGTTGCACCTAGCGCGCTAGCTCCGTTGCTCCAACACCTCCGCTGGTTATCGCTCTCCTCGTCGAGCTTTTCCGTCTGCGTCGATCCCTCCGTCGGTACTCCCAGGCGCATTTCACAACCCCCGACAGTGCTGCACCGCGTAGTGGCAGCGGCTCTGAATCAATACCGGCAGACATCCTAACTCACTCGAGGTCAATGCTTCGTTCCCTCAAGCTCGTCGACCTCAACCTCCTCTACATTTTTCCTCCTCCTGATCCAGAAGCCAGACTAGGGGTCGACGAGTGTCGACCAACCCCTCAAGTCTTTCACCCTCTCCTCACTCCTCGACTGTTACTATTCTACTCCTGCCAACTTTGCTCACCTCTTCTTGGCTCTGAAAACAAATTTTTACAACGTAATTAAGAATTTATAACCACTTTAATCCGGTATCTTAAAATCAGTACAGAAAGTGGGAACCAAAAATGTTTTCCTCCCAGTAACTTATTTGATAAAGAAAAGAAATGAGGACAACCTTTGAATCGATAATTTTAGAACAAAAATTGTAAAAAATAAATGTTTATAAAAAAGTTGATATTTTCGTGTGCAATTCTGGAAAATGAAACATGTTCATTAACACTGCAGGTAATTGAATAAGTTGATTGGCATTGACATTTGGATTTTCGATAAAATTTTAAAAGTCTGGAAAGAAAATGAACAGCATGAGAGCTTTAATTTGCAAACTTCATGTCTGATCAAATCAATTTTGCACTCCATCCCCATGAAAAAGTGCGGACGAAAATAACGACCGAAAATGAAATATTCGCAGGGTTGGCGTTTAAAGGATAATTGTAGACATAATTGTATTGATTTAACGTTGAGTTCAAAGCGACGGGAAATTTATATTTTATGCGGCGTTTTTCAATGTCGCTGTGGAATCGAGCAGGCAAACGGGAACCTCGGAAAATGCGTGTAGGATCGGGAACCATATCCGGGCTGGAGGGGATTGACCCAGACACCCCCTCCAAAACGCAGACAAATCTCCCTCCAACGATTTATGCCGACGTTGCTTTCGAAGACCCCTACCTAGTTATGGAGATGGGGTGCAAACCCCGTCGAGTTGATAAAGCCGACTGCATCGCCCACGCACGATACATTCACCAACACTGAATGCCTCCTATTTTTTTAACATGTAAAAAAAACTATTACTCTCAGAAAACGATTCAACAACCTTTCATAAAATCTATTTTACCTTTTCTTTGTCAAATAAATGCTTTTTAGAGGCATTCACATGTAGACAATACAAACCCCACTGGTAATGGAAAAGCTTGTCTCTCAGAGAAATTACCTACCAAAATATGTATGCCCGATATAACAATCCCAACTTGTAATCAAAACATTTTAATCAACCATTCTGGAAACAAACAATTCTGAATAATTAATTTTGATAAACATTGTATTATTAATTTAATTTTTAACTTATGAGTTAGTTGAGCTCCATTGTACACTTACAAAATTATGATTGATGTACTTTCGACAAAAGGTTTTATGGACAATTAAAGTTGAATTAGCGCTTGTTAAAATTTCATCTAGTTTTCGATTTTGACGGAATCCTACCATGCAAAGTACACATTACCAATATATGTACAGTGCGAATGGGGTTGCGAACTCCGACAGCCCATGCTAGCCAGTCTGCCAGAAACACAGACAGACATGCAAGGGAGTGACCCAGACGCTCCCTCTACTGCTGTTTTCAAAGCAAAATTTGCGATCACATTTATTTTGAATTCAGCAAGGGGTAGCTTTGTAACATTATTCTTCAGCGAAAAAACATTTCATAGAAAATCCCGTTTTTATACAGTACGTTTTAACAATTAAATACAAAGAGTCTGAAAAAATTGTTTTCGCAAGTCAAGCGTATATCTAAAAACAATTGATAACTAAAAAAAAATTTTTTAATTTTCATATTTTCTTAATATCCACATTAAAAATATTTTTGAATTGTAAATAATAACAACTAATTAACGATTTCGTAAAAGATTTTTTTTATTTGTAATGGTTTTTACACTAAAATATAACCTTACGATCGATTATCTTTGCTTCTTTGCTTTTTTCCTTGTGGTGTTTTTCCTTGAGGTTTTCCACCTCGTGCGTGCTTTTTACCTCGATTTTTCGTTTTCTCTTTGTTTTTCATACTTCTCAAATCTTTCTTCATGCGTGGATCTACAAGTTTGTATCTTCCTACAACACCTTTGGGTCTAGGAACCCTCTTGCCTGAAGTATGTTTTTTAACAACAACATACTTAACTTCCTTTTTCGGCGCAGCTTGAGCTTTTCTGTAGATCCTGAAATGAAGAACAAAAATTAAAATTAATAAAATTATCTCGCAATGTTTAACGTCAAGTTTCAAATAAATTTTAAGTTAATGAAAACTTACGACTTGATTTGCTTAGCTTTTTCGTGTTCCGATAATTCCTGATTTTCCAAAATAGCTTCTGACTTCTTTTTCGCCTTCTCGAGCTTTTCCATAGTCTTCTTCTTCTTGCGTGCCTTAGCTTGCATGACTTTTTTGATCGGTCTCGTGTTCAAATCTTCCATTTCTTTTTGATACTCCTTAACTAGATTGTCCGGTATGACAATACCAGTGCTCAAATTTTTCTTTTCGTCTTCAATAAACCATTCCGGAAGATGATCATCGTTAAAAGCATATCTATTCCATGCAGCGTCAACTAAATCTCTGCGGGCTTTTTTGCTCTGAATCATCAAAGTTCCCAATGCCAAATCTTCTACAGTCAATTTTCTCTTCTTATTCGTTTTCTCAGCTGAAAAAAAAAAGTTGAATTTAAAATTTGCTTCATTCAATTAATTTTCTAATCAAAATCTTGTTTGATCGATACTCACTTTCTTTTTTGGATACAACCTCGAAGCCCTCCTTCTCATTCTTTTTCCGTGGTTTCATCATTTCAATATCATAATCAGAATCGTTCTCATCATTATGTACACCATTGCTATTTACAACTTTCTCTCCATCATCCTCATCACTATCATCGGTCTCGCTACCGCTCTCCTTGTCACCCAAAATTTTACCTCCCTTCTTTTTGTAAACTTTCGTCATTCGATCAATCTCAAAGTCTTCATCCTTTTCATTTTCCAGATCTTTGAAAATGTCCTTCTCGTACCACAGTTGCGCTTTCTGAAGTCTCTTCGACTTTTTATCCCTGTGGTCTAGATCTGTGATCAGAGGGTTTCCTTCCTCCGTGTCCTCCTCCCCGTCGAACTTCGGTTTGACCCTTTTTCTCTTCCTGCTCTTCGTTTCCCCATCAGAGTCGCTCAGACCCAGTCCCGATTCATCGCCACTCGACTCGCTCTTCTCTTCATCTTCGATCTCACTCTCCTCCGACTTGTAAAACAGGCCGGAACTATCCAGGTGATTCGATTCCTTATCATAGTACTCTCTCGTCTTCTTCGCCGGCATCTCCTCGGTCTCTTCCTCGCTCTCAGCCAGAATGTCCGGGTTCTGGTCCGTCACCTGTTCCAAGTGCTCCAAAGTTTTGATCTGCTTCAGAGTGAACATCTCGCTCTCCTCCTCCCTGGGCCCATCGTCGCCCTTGATTATCATGTTCATATTCATCCGGTCGTTCAGCTTCTGTCGCTCCTTCAGAACCTTCTTCTTCTTCTTCTTCAACTCCTTCGCCTCCTCCGTCTTCAATCTCAGAATCTCTTCCTGAATCTTCTCATCCTCAAGATCTTCCTCCGCTTCCTCGGTTATTTCCTTTTCAGCCTCCTCCTCCACCTTCCCTTCTGTCTCCTCCTCTCCCTCTTTCTCCTTCTGATCTTTGTTCAGATATTTCCACCAGTTCAACAGTGCCCGGATATCAGCCTTACCCAGGACTTTGACGTCCTTGCAACATTCTTTGATCTCCGTTGTCGTCCTCGGATGATTCAAAATCCACTCGTCGTCGAGAACTATCTCAGAAGCATCCTGCAACATGGAGATGGCGTTCGAACTGGCAATAAACTCCTTCGCAGAAACTTTGTGATACTGAGTAATATCACCGTCGGCATAACCCTCGGCGACCTTCTTCTTCTTTTTCTCTGGATTCAAAACATTAAATGCATTCTTCGACTTAGCATCGACTTCGGCAAATACGTGCTTCGGGTCCAGCAACTTCGGATCGATCTTGTCCGGAGCCTGGTAACCTTCGCAAACAACGAAGATCTCAGCCGACTCTGCGCGAGAGGCCTGCGGTTTGGTCGCGTGAACTTTTTTGAAAAGCTGCTTCAAAACCCACATGAGGGCGTTGTAATCGCTCGAGCGGAAAACTTTAGTGACAAAATAACCACCGGGCCGCAGAAATTGAGTCGCAAGTTTGAGCGCGGACAACGTCAGCGTCACCTGTTGGTATGCATCATGCACCCAGTTTTTACCAACGTTCGGAGCACCGTCGTTTAGGACGATGTCTGCCTTTCGGGTTTTCAAGGTTCTTGACAATTCAACGCGACACTTGTCGGTGGTGATGTCCTCCGTCAGGCTGATGCACCTGGGGATCGGCTGGATAGGAAACAGATCCACACCGACAATGATCGCCGAAGCTGGCATGTTTTTTTCGGCCACCTGCATCCATCCTCCTGGCGCGGCGCAGAGATCGATACATACTTGGGACTTTTGGAGGAAATTAAACTTTCGATTGAGTTGTATCAATTTAAAAGCTGCACGAGATCTGTAACCTGAAAAATAAAGAAATTATTAGTATTTTTAAAAACGAAAATTGTAAAAATTAGTTTCATTGAAAAAAGTTACATCCAACCATGTAAATATATTAATTTATATACAAATAAATGATATAAATAAATGATATAATATACGATATAAATATAATAATGTAATGTTGTTTACGTACTGATTAAAAATAAAATAAAAAAAAATTTACAAAATTTCTAAGACGTAATTTTTCCGTACCAGTTTCTTTAGCCAACTGATAATATTTATCCCTCCTCTGCTTTCCAATTTTAGTTTTCTTGCCCATCTTGGTAAAGTTTGTCCTTTAACCGCAACGCAAGACAAACAAACACTAAACAACTTTAACAAATTTCACGTGCATGTCACACACGTGCCGTTTCAAAACACACTTGCTACACAGTTTAATTGTAAGGTTATGTTTTCAATCTAACACAAAGTGCTCTTCCCCTAACGCCATCTGCAATTAAACATGAAACTTAAACTCAACAAATAAAATTGATCGTAATCATGAGAAAATAATACGCAAAGATACGTTCAGATGTGAAAACCGGTCTGAAAATCTCTGTTTTGACGAACTATCGGTAAGGTAGGTCATATCTTCACCGACCGCAATTTATCTCGGAAGATGAAGTAGTTTTCTAACTGTCATAAGCGTCATCAGATAAGTCTCGGTGCTGCCACATCAAACTTATTCATGTTCTCACAACATGCACAACACTACCGAGAGCAAAAGTCAAAATTAAGAACGAAATTTCACTTGGAGGCTCAAATGAAAGTGTGCTAAGTTTTGCTCACTAATGTAGATAATCAGCAGATGAACCGGACATTCCAGTGAGACCGAGGACGCAATCTGCAATCATGTTCAACAGCCAGGAAAATCAGAGGAGCATGTTGGTGCCGGTTTTGTTGAGTGCATTTGCAATACCAGTATCGATGATATTTTGGATAACAAATGTTATTTATTCGTTCTTTTCGCCCGATTCTGACCATTACAATGAAGGTACTCATTATATTTTGTCAAGAATGATTGATCAACAGATGAAAACACAAAAAAGAAGACCTTTGCGATACATAATTTTTTTTTGTCATGACTCATTTATTTGTTTTTAACAGCACGATCATTATTCATTGATTAAAGTTCAAGTTATAAGTTTGTTATGAAAATAAATGTTCATTCATGTTTTTGTTTTCAGGTTACCCTGTGATCTCTCCTTGGAGATGGCTTGTTGCTGTGTTTGTTCCCATTGTTGTTGCACTTTTTGGATTGAAAAAAAAAAGTTTGGATCTATCTGGAGCGATTTTGGGTACATAATTGTAAGTGAAGAGTGTTAAATCATTACGAAGAAGCTAGTTTTACTGTGTTCCAATTATTTATTTATTCTTTTTGTCATATATTATTTTCATTAATTTTCCCCACTTTCTACGCAAGACTGATTAATAATTCATGATCTGACACTCTTCAAGTTTACAGCATAACAATAATTGAAACTTCTTATTAATGACATTATCGACATAAAAATTATGTTCATTGGCTGGAAACTTTTTAATGGGATGTGATATCGAACTGGTGATTTTTCAGGTCTGTTTGTTGGATTCATTCTAACGATAACAAGTTTTGCTCACTTGGCTTGTCTGATGACATTTTTCGTCACGTCGTCAAAGGCCACGAAATTTCGCTCCGATAGAAAAAAGAAATTGGAGGCTGACTTTAAAGAAGGTGGCCAAAGAAATTGGATACAAATTCTTTGCAATGGAGGCATGGCAGCACAATTGGCTTTACTTTACCTTTTGGACGTGGGGTGTGGGGAACGACCAATCGACTTTCATAGAGATTACAGGAGTTCGTGGCTGTCTATCGGAATTTTAGGTACCAATTTTTGTAACAATTTTTTCTAATCAAAATAGTTGTCAATCAAAACATTTTTCTTCAGTTGTATAAAGTAACTATTCGTAAGAAAGTAACTATTCTTATTAAAAAACACGATAAAAGATAAGAATGAATTATGTTTTAATTTTTTTGTTTTAATTTTTTATGTTTTTATTTTTTCAAACTTTATATTTTATTTTTGCAAAAGCTTGTTCTTTTAGAGCTGTATTTCAAAGTATCTGTTGAAAGTTTCTTATCAAAGAGTTCAATTTCTTTTATAACAGGTGCCTTGGCTTGTAGCAACGGAGATACATGGGCTTCTGAATTAGGGACTGTGATAGGAAACTCGAAACCGTTCCTAATCACGACTAGGAAAAGGGTTCCAAAAGGTAAACATTCTTTCTCATTTTTGTCAAAAGAAAAAAATGTTGATCTTACATATTTTCATTACAAAATATGATTTTCGCTTTGCTACATTTACATATGTTGATTGATTATAAAATTCTGCTAATGAAAAATATGAATTAAAATTTGTATAAATGAATGTTAAAGTTATTAATTTATACTAACAGGAACAAACGGTGGTGTTTCGTTTGTGGGACTATTTATGTCACTGTTGGGTGGCGCTGCAGTTGGATTAGCACATTATATTACCATTATTTACACGGTAGATACGGCTGTACTACAGTTATCGCCACCTCAGTGGCCTATCATTGTTATTGGTGCCTCTGGTGGGTTCTTTGGAAGCTTGGTAGATTCTGTTCTTGGAGCAACTTTACAATATTCTGGTAAATTTTTATTTAAAATGATAATTCAATAGAAATTATTATTGTTTCAACTTAAAAATCTTGTATTTATAGGAGCTGATGAAAAAGGAATAATTGTAGAACATCCAGGGAAAGGTATTAAGCACATCAGTGGTCGACAGATTTTAGACAATCATAGTGTTAATTTGCTGTCAGGTATCTTTATGGCATTAACGTTGCCGAGAATAGCTAACTTATGCTGGCCATAAAAAAGTAGTCTGCAAATAAGCTCAGTCAAATCTTGTGCTATAAAATTACAAGCAAATTTGAAATCAACTTGTTTTAAATATGAGAAACTTTATTTACAAAAATTATTATATTAAAAAAGGAAATAATTATAATGTTATATGAGAGGGTTGGACTGCTTTTCATGGTACCATAATTGTTTTGTAAATCATGGTTGAAATAATTCTAATCGTATTCAACAATTTTTTTCATATTCATAAATCATACATTCTCGTAATTTATCAACACTCTTAGAATGTATAGTTTCAATCATCATACACGGGTTCAAATAAAAAACGCAACACTGCGTATGAATAACATGTGAAATGTTGCACTTTTTGTTTTTACAATTATAATTGTTTTTCTGTGTGAATTAATAACATTTTTTACAATTTCTAATCTAATCTCCATGAATGTTATACAAACGAGTTTTTGAAACTTGTTATTACTTTTGTAAAAAATAGTGCATTGTAAATTAAAAAAATGATTTTTGTATTAAAAATTTCTAAAACAAATTATTCTGCCTACATTTTTAAAAATTTTGTTTTACTTTTCTTACCTTCCTACCAAGAGATTTTATATAAAATCTAATATAACAACAAACCTACACTTACACAAAGCTTATACATAATTATTTTACATAAATATTTATTTACAATCAACATACAAATAAATACAATCGCAAAAAGTAACAACGAACAGTTTCCTGTTATTTTACAAGACTAAATAAGTGCGAAGTTTTATTCGATAATTCAGTCTTATTTCGCTGACAAACTAAATATATATCAAATCTGCAACAAATGTAATGATGACATTAATTGTTATTCATTTATTATCAGAGAAATGTCAATGTTTAAGAAAAATTTTCATAAATTAATGACAAAAAGAATTAAAACAACAAACCTACATAAAAATTTGATAATAATAATTACTTACCAGTGTTAACATCATCACATTAAAGGTTCTTTTGCAACTTTGTCGCAGTTCATCACTATCAGTGTCCGTATAAGAAACTAATAGAAACTTCAAACTTGATTTTCTTCAACCTGAATCATTGATCGGGTTTCAGGCCGATATCTCACCTACAAAATATTCATCAATGCATTACCCATCAAAATTATATTTAACATTGGTTGAAATATTCATAAACAAAGTTAAAAACAGTTAATCCGGCTATCACTAAATCAAGCGACTAATTAACTTTCTAAACAAACTCATTCAAGACACTATCAAACAAACTTCTAACTAAAATAACTTAAACGAACTTAGATTTTTTTAATTGAAATAATTTATTTACGTTTAACAAGTGTTAAAATTTGATTATACAGTAAACTGATCTTTGGCAACTTTTTTGATTGTACATTTTTTTTTATTCAATGCAATTGACACTGAACTTCAACATACCGAGGCTGTTGTAACCGTACAGGAATTGATATGTGTGTTCCTAGACCGTCTAAACTGTCGTTTGAACTGTGCAATGACCTAATGAATGAAAAGTTAAATTTTAATCATTAATTAACGATTGAGAAAAAAATTGTTCAATTACCTCCCCGTTGCAAAAACAAAACAAAATTGCCACTGCGAGACCCTGCAAATGTTAACAACATAAATAAATTATCATATTAAATTAAAGAAGGATATATTATCATATGAATTAATTTTAATCTCATTAAAACCGCTTTATGTCATCTAATTAAATTTTAATGAAAAAAAAAGCTCTCACTTGGTATGCTGTGGCAATAACAGAAACAATATCGTACAGCCATTCTAATGGGTGACCTTCAGGTGGTCTGTACGGGGTGGCTAAGTAATGCAACCCTAATAGCGGTATTAAAAGAAAGACAGCTCTGGAAAATAAAATTTTTTTATTATCCCACAGTGAATTATTCATGGCGCATTTTTTTATGACGAGTTTTAGAAAAAGGTCAACCAACCGAACAAAAAGTCACAAGAGTTACCTTATCGCCTGTCTCATCCCAAGTGACGGTTGCCGTGAACCCGGTCCAGTTCTGTACTTTACCACAACCACTCTTATTATATTTATCAAAAATATCAAATTTAACGCTAGAGAGGCAGCTCCAGTATAAACGAGTATCCTGAAATAATTCCCATGGTTTGACCAGCAACTGCAATTTGTTCAAATATTGTACAATATGAAAGTGGTGTACTTTTCACTTATACTTTTTCATCAACAAACAATCTCAATTGCAAAATGTTGTATTTGCTTGAAAAAAAAAAAAAAAAACAGACAGTCTAGAAGAATCAGCTTGACATATTGAATGATTAATTTATTTTTCCAAGCACACCAAGTGCGTTTTATGAAGGACTTTCATGTTCCATAAAGAGTGTAATAAGAAAGAATCATTGACAAATATTACAAAAAAGTATCACTAAAATGATATTGAAGTAGGAGATAAAAATTTTTTTCATCTACTTGAAAACAATTTCTGACATTATTGCATTCAATTCAATCAGGCGAACAAAATTCATCTTTGATTAATTAAAAAAACTATGTTCACTTACTAGCCGTAATCAGCGACGTTATCGGAAGTTGCCCTTAGGATACTATAAATGAAGACAAAGAAGATTGGAGACGTCCATCCGAAAATGGTTAAATATTTCAACAGCGCATGTTCATTCGTGAATGCACAAACTAGGATGGTATGGAGATAAAAGCCTTCGCAAAGCATCCACATGTAACTCGCCAGCAAGAAATAATTTATCAAAATATCCATCCCTCGGCAATACAACTGAAACGAGTAAATTTAATAATAAGAGCCAGCTGGGGTAATTGCGACGGTAGAATAAATTTGCTATTTTAATCAAAATTTTAAATTAAATTTAAAAGACAAAAAAACTTGTTTCAATGAATGCGTGGACCAAATTTTGGTACTGTCACATATTATCCCACATGTTACAATTACCCCAACTGTCCATACATGATGAGTTGCTGAATATTGGGTACTCGATATATAATTATGTACAAATTTTGATGTCGATTTAAAAATCATTAATTGTGTATGGCAGAGAGAACAGTCTGATGTAAATCCATTGATGGATGTTAACTCATGTTACGTAAATTATTTAAATTATTTACCGAGTTTCCGACCGCTATCATTGGGTTTCCCATAATTGTTTCGTAATAGATAATATACATAATATTGCTCAGAGCGAACGACGCAAAGAGATTCTTGTGCAGGGTTATTCGTGGACACCTCAAGGACCTCGACAAAAATTACATCTTGAAATGTATTAACAATTTTTTTAATCAGATAATTACATTTTTTTTTAATTTGCATGCCAAACTTACTTGAAATATTGATAAATGATCAATGCCAGTACGAGTGCAATCAGTGATATGATAAATCCGCTCTCGTACAAGAACGCAACTGTTATCTCCCACTGCAGAATAACAATAAATCAGTTACAATGTATTTTCAATTAAATGCAATTATTTAGTTGAAAATTAATCATTCGATACTTACTTTAAATTGTTTTAAATCGATGCAGGTTGCATAATTGCTCTGCAAACTGATGTGATCGTATTTGTGCCAGGTGCCGTTTGACGTACAGATTTTTTCTGCTTTGACTGTTAAAAAGAAAAATTCAAAAATTAAAACACCTTGAACAATATATTCCATACAATTTTATATTTTCATCTGTTTTGAATGAAATTGAAAAAAAGAATTATACAAAATGATGAAATCAAATTACTAGTGTTGACGAGAGATTACGAATTAGTGCACTTGACTTTGAAAATGATAAACAATATTAACTTTATGACATTCGTTTCCACTTATCACTTAATCTTTTTATCCATTTTTTATCACCTCTTATTTTTTACAAGTTTATTGTACAATTTAAAAATTGCGAAGGAGGAAAGAAAATGAATTCAGTTGTTTCTTTTAATCTTGCCAAGATATTTTTGCAGACTTTTCGAACTAGTAACCGATCAGTGCATATAGATAACGGAAAATTTGTGATAAGTGAGCATCTGAGCAATTACAGGCTCGAGTGTTTAAATAGATGCATTATACCGTTGTAGGTTAAGGATGATTAGAGATGTTTGTGTATGTAAGCCTCATAATCATTCATGCAGGTATTGAATAGCACGCGATATATGCTATACTTGAAACAGTATATATTTAGCGGTTATTTTACTTTGATTTATTTAATATTCATTATTCAAGTACGAGAACGATTAAATTAATCATCGTGTCTGGATATCTTCAAAATTTGAAGCAAAAGTTTTTCGGACAAAAAAATAACAATAAATCATGCATACACACTAAACTGTGTTAATTGAGATTGATCTCGTCATACGCATTTTAAGTGAATTTGAGAAAACGCTGCGAAATAAATGCACGTTTCCAAAGTTTAAAATCGTGTTTAATTTTGAAATAATTGCAGCATACAAAAATTCTGAATACATCGATATGATAAATTGGTTCGATATTTTGTACCTTTTGCAATTCTCGGTATATCGTACAACACATTACTTCACTAAGCGCATTACCGTACGAAAATACTGACGAAATGAACGAGCGAAAAAGTATGTTTGAAGCAAAACTTAAAAAAAAAAGAAAAAGCGCTACTTTGAAGATTTAACTGCAGACGAATATGAAACAATTTTTCAAATACAATAATTATTCCTGCACGAAGTTGGAATTTTTTTATTCTTTACGTTTTTTATTTTTTCACTTGCTTTTAAAATTTACGTATAATAGACTTATTTTACATTCAATATCGAAACATAAAATTCATAGAAACGATTAGATTAATGTTTGCTTATAGCATCAGATACGAAAATGCACTTTTGTGCCGAGTTTATAGTATGAAATTTTCACCGCGGTGATAGCTCGGATAACGGCTTTCGGTCAAGTGCAAAAGCCTTGGGTATCACGTGGTTCCGTCGAGCAAGAGTTCATAGAGCGAATCACACTGCAACGTTAAAATGTAATATACATTCAAGAGACGCGAACTTTGTGCACATCGGTTGTGATGGCCGAGTCAATAGTTAAAACTAAATATGGGCTTTTACGGGGTACCAAGGAACAAAACTTTGACGGTGGGACATACTTTTCGTTCAAAGGGATTCCGTATGCAAAGCCACCGATCGGAAATCTACGATTTGCGGTAAGAAATATGTTTATCTAAATGATAATAAACAAATAAGTCGTTCTGCGCAAAATAACTACATACATTACTACATTTCTCGCTTAGTCATGAAATACTGTGGAATTATTGGGACTCAATTATTATTATTTATTTGTTTTGTAAAAAATTTAAAGTAACGTTGAATTAGTTTTAATTATTCTGAGGAATATGAAAAGCAGTAAAAATATTAATTTTATTTGTTTTTAAACGAAAATTGCACGTGATGAAAAACATTTCTCTGTCGTAAATTGCACACGATAATAAATCGTGTAACACAGTTAGAGCAAAGTGATTTATACTAAACTTTTAAAGGTGGCAAAATTAATTTACGTCCCGGATAGAATAACATACTAATGTCAATTAGTGCTACGTCATTTCGTCCACGTACAGCGCAGTCCCTGAAAGTGCGTGCAAAAAAATTTATCCAATAAATTTGTCATGTTCACATGACGGAATTTTTGCGCTCCATCACTATTTGAATTAAACGTACGAGGTTTTATGATTTATTTTCAATCTTATGATCCCATCTCCAATCAAATAATGAAATTATGAACACTAAAATGTTTACTCAATTAGTAAATTTATATTCGTGTTTTATAAAAATATTCTTTGTTTTTTCATTTTATGATTGCAATATTTCAAAACATCATGTCGTCGGACCAAAAATTGTTTAACGGAAAAGAGCAAAGCCGAGAGCAATACGCATGAGTAATTAAAGCGCCGATAAGCGATTTGCATATAACGAAGTTTTTGGGCGCATTATGCAATTTTAATGAAATCGAATCCATTCGCAGGATCCAGAACCTCCCGCAGCGTGGCATGGTATAAGAGATGCTGCCGAACACGGGGATAACTGTGCTCAACGGAACAGAATAATGCGCAACATTTGTGGCAGCGAGGACTGTTTATACTTGAATGTATTCACTAATTCCATTCATTCCGCATATCCTTGTCCAGTGATGGTATGGATCCATGGTGGTGCTTTCGTATTTGGCTCAGGCGATACCGATATGTACAGCCCAGATTACCTTTTAAAGCATAACGTTGTAATTGTTACTATTAACTATCGATTAGGGGTTTTAGGTAAGACGCAATTCTACGAAACAAATAAAAATTTTTAATTGAAAAGTTCAAGAAATTAAACATTTTTTTCATTTTTAGGATTTTTAAATTTAGAAGATGAAAGTGCACCGGGGAACCAGGGACTGAAGGACCAAGTTTTGGCACTTGAGTGGGTGAGGACAAATATTTCATCGTTTGGTGGAGATCCGAAAAATGTAACAATTTTTGGCGAAAGTGCAGGTGGTGCATCTGTGCACTATCTTGCCTTATCTCCTTTAGCCAAAGGTTTACAAATATCGCAAACTTCTTATTTTGCATAACGAGGAACTGGAGATAAGTTATTTTTTTAATCAAGATTTTTCTCCTAAACAGGATTATTTCATAAAGCAATATCCCAGAGTGGAGTATGTATCAGTCCCTGGGCGCATCTTCACGATCCAAAACAGTACGCTTATAGATTATGTGATATATTAGGACTGAAATCTAGAGATCCTAAAATAATAGTTGAATTTTTGAGAAAGACTGAAGTCGAGCCTTTGATTGAGGCGCAGGAACAAATTTTGTCGACTAGGGTAAGAGCACTAAATTAGTAAACAAAATTGTATTTTCCTTCTTTTTTTTATCAAATTGTATTTCTTTTTTTTTCTTTTAGGAAAGGCACGCCTTGCTTTATCCCTTCGGACCTGGTGTTGATCGAAAATCCCATAAACCTTTTATGCCTCATCATCCAAGTGTTTTAGTACAATCTCTGGTAAGAGTACCATTTCTAGTTGGATATAACGATATGGAAGGCTCCATAACAGTAGCAGGTACTTAGATTCCACCGCAAAGATAAATTAAAACTGACAAAATTGAATTCTGAATGAGTAACTTTTTTAAATTGATATTCTTATAATTCAATTGAAACTTTAAAGAATTTGAGCAGAATACTTTTTCAATCTAAATATTACTTTATTTGGCAGGCAAAACGGAGAAGGATTATAAAGTGATCAATTCGAACTTCAGAGAACTGTTGCACCCAACAATACAAAAACAATTGGAAAAAGAACAGATCAGTGCAGAAGATCTGAAAAGACAATACTACAAAAACGAAGATATTTCAATGCAAAATTTAAAGACGTACGCTGAAATGTGCACAGATTTGTACTTCAAAAATGACATCGTCCATGTTTGGCAAATTCAGTCTCGGAGCCGGTCATCTACCTTTTGTTACAAATTCTCTTACGACAAGACTGTTTCGTTTTTGAAACACGTTTTTAACATTCAACATTTGCCAGGTGCTGCAATAATTTTCAACATTTAAAAATGCAGTATTCAATAGGACAATACATTATATTTTTGTATTTTCAGGTGCCTGTCATACGGACGAGCTGGACTTTTTATTTTATCAGCCAATACGGTCACTACTAAGCTTAGATTTTCCAATGCCAGGCTCGTCGACATACAAACTTATGAAAACAATGACTAAAATGTGGACGGATTTTGCCAAGACCGGGTAAGCGTTTCTTTGTCCTGTGAAAAATCCTTTTCTTTGTACTTTCTGTTGTAGAAAATTAGTTTCTAATTCTTTTATCCTTATTATAGTGATCCAACGCCAGTAATTTGCGATACAATAACGGTAAAGTGGCCAGCTATTGAAACCTCGAAGATTCATTATCTCGACATTAATGAGGATCTTAAAGTTTCGTCCATCCCAGCACCTTTCAAACAAGTCGCCAGAAAGAGTGATATTTGGAGCAAACTATGAGATCAGATGCAAAATAATGTTATGACTGTAACGTTTCTTTGAATCCGTGTCAGAGAGCAGATCTATATATTACAATTTATGTGCATATGAAATTTGCAAAATGAAAGGCAAAAAAGCCCCGGCAAATGATATTCATTGTTATGATCCTGCTGTCAAACGCAAATTATTATATTTTTATTATTGTATTTTATGATTTTTTTTTGTATTTGTATAGCAATTTTAACTCAACTATAAATATATTTTTATATATTTTTTTATAGTACAATTATTAACGCTTGTGTGCATCGACTGTTTATTGTATTTTTTATATAAGGTATATTATTAAAAAAAATATGGTGATAATAAATTTCAATTTTACAAAATTACTGTACACGAATTAACAGTTCATTATACCAATTTTTGTAATATAAAAAAAATATTTATAAATAAAAGATACATTCTAAAAAAAAGATGAAATCCGGATATCATTTGTTAAATTTTATTTGCTGTTATACTGTTTGTTCAATTGTTGCTCGAAATACTTACGATCTAATTCATATCCGTCTATAAAATCTGGACAAGGTTCATATGCGGTATTGTTAGCTGGAGTTGCCTTCCAGCAAATTAAGCCATCGAACACTGGTGGACAATAAGGGGCTAGAACACCAATAAGAAAGAAATATTACTGTCAATTTGATGAACAAATTGTTGCATTTAAATATTAAAAGTTGACTCCTTCTAAATCTGAACTGTTCTTCTAATTTGAAGAAATATTATAAAACATAGTTTTATGATTAACTTTACTCGTAACAAGCAAATTAACAGTTTTGTATGTGACTTTTTATTACTTCGAATGAACTTGTTCGAAGTATGTTCCATGGTGAATGGTCAAATTTACCGCAATAGATCTTGATTACGTAAAACAAGTTACAATTAAAGAGCATGCAGTGGATATCGACCGGATACTTTGGCAAAACATATGCAGCTATGTCATGATGTATCATATCATTACGATACAACTCAAATTTATATTCAAACGAATTTTGATAAAGTTTCATAAAAACTAAATCAAAAATTAAAAATGTGTAACATACAATTTAACACAATATTATATTACCATTACAATAAAGTGATTTTGATTTCAATCAACTCAAAGTGTTGATTTCCAAAAACATTACATTTGTTTTCAAAAAATATCCTCTTTTAAGCAATTATATTCTAATCGGTTTGTAATTTATAACTTTCCACTTTAAGATAAGTTTTTTTTTCTATTGGTACTCTATATACTACAGTGAATATTGTGCGTTTAAGCAATCAGCCACTACTCGAGCATTTTCTCGATCATTAATTGTTCACTGTCTTTCAACGTTGTACGTCAAGCATCGGGATATATAATCTTCTTCTTATCAACGTCAAAATTTCAAAAATTAACTCCGAGCCGCGTATTATATCGCACGACGACTAACAATAGATTCGTCTATGATCCACTATTACATCCAATTGTCGTGATATGTTTCAAGTCACCGTTTTTGAATCTAGTCATTTTATTTTATCAGAAGCATCATCAACTCGGTTCACTTGTGAAAATTTTTAGTGCGACCAGAACTCAACTATGAACTGACATGATTTCGCTGTTATAAAAGTTTTTTTTCTTGTGATGATCGCCATGAATTACCTACGAATTTTTTTGTTCATCGTGTGCTCATTGAAAACGAATTACGCCTATCGTATCCTGGGCCTCTTCCCGTTCAATGGGCCCAGTCACATTATTATGTTTCAAGAGCTGATGAAAAGTCTTGCCGAGAAGGGACACCAGGTTGACGTGTTGAGTGAAATACCCCTGTCGAAACCATTTCCAAACTACACCGAGATCCCGTTTGATTCGGGCCTGCCATCAATGAGGAATAATTTTTCTGTCGAGCATGCAAGGGGAATTCAGTCGGGTGTTACCGAGTTCGTGGCAGCTGTAGCTGGAAATCTCTTATGCGAACAATTAGGCAGTAAACAAATTCAACAGATTGTGAAAAATCCACCAAAGTCACCGCCATATGATATTGTCATTACAGAAGTAAGGATCAAACCAATTTTTATTTTTTTTTGTCTTTCAATTTTTTAATTCGATATTTATTTTAAATTTAAGATTTTTGGTGCCCATTGCTACATGGCGATTGGACACATGCTAGGAGTTCCAGTCGTAGGTGTAAGTTCGGCTGACATGTACCCTTGGTTAAACCAACTCATAGCTGCCCCTGACAATTTGGCCTTCTTTCCAAATTTGATTATCGACGAATATGTGGAACATATGAACTTTTGGTGGCGGCTTTATAATGTCATATCTACGACGTACAGCATTATAAAATTCAACCACATTACAAGTGCTCAAGACGAAATTATACGAAAGCACCTTGGCCCTAATGCACCAAGTTACAAGGAAGTTGTTTCGAACGTTGCACTGGTCCTCGTAAACAACCACATGGCTATTTCTGGTGTTCGGGACACAACACCTGCGTTGATCGATGTAGGAGGTTTGCATATTAAGGAAAATGGCCCGCCTATCTCGAAAGTAATTTGATTTTGTTCAAAAAAATAACAATGAAATATGTTTCCATTATACATTTTGTCTCATTTTGTAGAATTTCATTTTGGATAAACGTGACACATAACAGTTTATTAACATGGAATTGGTGCAGTTGTATAAAGTGAAATGTCATGTTGTAATATGTCATATTGTCCTGAGAACAATGTTATAATGCGTAACGTGAAAGAGATATGGAAATCACGCTTTGCAAAATCTATCCTTAGAGTTTTTGATCAAATAAGTAAAAGAATTTATATTAATTGGAATAACGATTGAGAATTTACACGTACTATTTAATTGTCAAATCAAATGAGTTATTTGATAGAAGACTTATCATTATAATATAGACGCCGGTTGATTTATTTATAACGATCGAATAATTTGTTTCATTCGCTTGTATCAATTTACAAATAATCATTCTACATAATTCGTTAACTGAAAATTCATTTGAAAATTCATCTGGAAATGAAATTTGTCACTGCAATCCTGTTTCAAATTAAAAGTCAATTTTAATTTATGCATTGCGAATAGAAAAAAAAATTGATTTCATTTGTGATTTATATATAAAAAGACAATTGGCAATCGCAGCTGTGGAAATTTTCTCTTTATCTGAATGCGGTTGGGATTGATCGAAAGTTATTATTTGTCGTGAATTCGTAAACAAAGATATAACAGAATTTAAATTGGAATTGAAGCGTCCAGGTCTTAAACAACTGCTTGTCATTTTAATTAGAACGTGCAAAAGTGGATTGAGGAGAGCAGTGGATTCATTTACTTTTCTTTCGGATCGATGATAAAGATTGAGTCGCTGCCCAAAAAAACTCTCGACACATTATATAGGTCATTCGAAAAAGTATCACCGATTCGAGTGCTCATGAAAATCGCAGCCCCTGAAGAACTGCCGCCTAACTTACCAAAGAACGTACTTACAGCTCAATGGCTACCTCAAACAACTATCCTAAGTGAGAAATATTATCACAAATTTGTGTACCCTTCTATTTGCTAATAATTTCAACAATATAAAATTATTTCTTTCAGAGCATCCAAAAATAAAAGCTTTTATGACTCACGGTGGACTTCTGAGTACCCAAGAAGCAATCCATTTTGGGGTTCCGATGATCGGGATGCCGATATTTGCAGACCAATTCAGAAACGTTCACATGAGTATGGCAAAAAATATCAGTGTTTTTCTGGATGTTGACAATTTGACTGAGAAGGATATTGATGAAGCTTTGCATACAATTTTGCACGACCCAATTTATAGGTACAGCTGCAGCTTAAATTCTCTATTCGCACACTGTGTAAAAAGTTCCATTTTATCTTGTACAAAGTTAGAGTCGATGATTAATTTTTTTCGTTTCTTTCAGAAATTCTATTAAAGAGATGTCGTTTAAATTTAGGGACAGACCTCAATCGCCAGCAGAAGCTGCCAATTTTTGGATTGAATATGTAATAAGACATGGAGGTGATTCTCTGAAATCTCCCAAAATGAATCTGCCCTGGTACCAAATTTTCCTTTTGGACGTCTTTTTATTTTTATTAGTTATTTCAATTGTTACTATTGCCGCCATAATTTATGTTATAAAATTAATACACGAACTCTTCGTCAAAAATGACAGAGCATATTTACACGCAAAGAAGATAAGATAGTTCGATTTAATTTAATTGTTATATTTCAATCAATTTTAACGGTCAAAAATTGAGAATAAATGAGACCTAAAATTGTGTCATAATTTGAAATGAATTTTTCCTTAAATCGATTTTCTATTGCGCAATATCATTAACAACTTGAAAAAATTTTTTTTCGAGTTAATCAATCATATCTTACGAAGTCATCGTAATCATGTTAATCACCTATGATGCATTTATATATACAAATTTTTCAGTTTTGTGATTAGACCGATGATGTTTTCGAACGAAGGATTAAAATGTAATATCATAACATTTTTTATTTCCGATACTTTAGCCAATGTTCATATTTAAATGCAAGATACATCTTCTAGAAAAAATCTAAAGTTTGAAACTCGTGAACAAACTAAAGTCGAAGGTTCTCAAACAAAATTAATGAAGAGCAGCGCAATTCTTCTTTCTTCATATCTCAAAATAGATTTTCTTTTCAATCAATAACGCGCAATTTAAAAACTGAATTATTGTCCACTCATTCTCTACACTAAGATATTTCAATTGTTTCCCTCGGCAATGTATTCTTGATAGATTTCATATTTTTTTAGATAATATTATATTTATCAAAGAAACAACGTGTTCAACAAGCACGCTCTTTCATGTCGAATAGAACAATACCGCCGCAAATCATTCTACCGCTATTTTCCCAACTGATATGAATGAATAAAATAATAAACAGTTTATAATAATCTTGTTATTCTTTAATATGCAAGAAACAGAATTTTTTAAGAGACAAAATAATGACCACTCATCAAAATTCTGCGTGCAACAAAACGATGCCAGCTAAATACGGTCCGCAGCTTGAGTTGTTACATAATTGCATAACTCGTTCGATCAAATGCAGGCTGCGAGCATATCTCGAAGGCTGAATCATCTGAAACGCTATTCAAACTCTGAGCGGTCGTTTCTGCTTGTCATATGTATATTGTCCATACTTGTAATGTTATTCGTGTTCACTTCACAGTGCAAGAAAAACACAGTTGACTTTTTTCAAACTCATTTCCTCCCTCAGATTATTATTCCATCACATGAAACGATAAAGTAAGACTTTATCGCGCCATCAAAGTGGTTACATTTCATAATTTTTTTTGTTAGAAAAAAAAGTTGGAATTTGATGATTATTAGAAAATATAAAAATTAGGTTCTCGAAATACACTCTGTGACACAGCAAAAATTTGTCACCATTAGATCTAACTTATCTTTGATAAAAGATAGAAATAAAAAAAAAATTTCGCTTCATTGTGCATTGAACTTAATACAAGCACTAATAAACGACCGTACGATTATCTCTCTACGAGTCTGTAATTGTAAGTGTCGGTAGAGACGTGCGTTCTTCCGCATAGATGTACACATATAGTTTTGTATCAGACGCGCTCCGCTGCGGTTCATTCGCTCAAGCTTCGCTTAATTTTTGCCCATAAACTATTGTTTCTTAAACGACAAGGACATATCGAAAGGTAAGACTTGAACTTAATTTTGTTAATATCTGCTAAGGCGATGCACGACTCATCCGTACTAATGCGTACACGGTTAGGTCGTTCACAAAACTGACTGAGTCGTGCGTACACACGTGTCATCCGTTTTACTTTACTCCAGTTAACAAGAAGTCAAGGAACTAAAAACTAGCGCAAACAACCATTTAAGATTTATTGAAAAAATTAAAAAAAATTTAAACTAAAATTTTGTGTTCCGTAAACAGATTATTTTAATCCTTACAAATTCGTTAGTTCTCGTGGTTTTGATTTTGTTGTTTGAGTGACAGGATTAAGTAATTTGTTTTATCCGCAAATCTAGTAAGTTGAAGGGCAATATTTACATTTGGGATGTAAATTCACAATTTAAATTGCGTATACAAACACTTTCAAATCGATTTTCACAATGTGACGAAACAATTTTGATGTTGGCTCTGTCACTAGAGCAAGAAAGACTGTGTAAGATTAAAATTGCGCAAAGTAATTAGTTTGCCGACAAGTAAATCTGTAACTTTATCTCACCTCATTAATTTTCACAATTTTATAATCAACTGGTGGGATAATAAAAGACCTGAACTGACAAACAATTTTCAGTTGTTTCAATTCTGCAAATTCAACTCTGCAAAATGAATAACAGAAATTATAATTGTGCTTTCAGATGCAACATACAAACGAGTGGTAATTGTGTCTAATATACACTCGTCATCATTCCGTCCATCTTGATTTCAATTTGATTGACACGAAATGAGCATCTAGTCTCTAATCACAACTAGAGATTGTAACTACAAACGTCCGTGACTAAAAACCAAAAATGAAATTTGCGAATTCGATTTTGTTGTTCGCCTTGTGTGTGCTGTGCAGCCAAGATGCGTTGGTCGAAGGATATCGAGTTTTGGGTATGTTTCCGTTGCACGGGAAAAGTCACTTTGTCATGGCAGAGCAGTTGATGAAAGGACTGGCAAGGAAAGGCCACATAGTAGACGTGGTGAGCCACTTCCCGCAAAAAAAGCCGTTCAAAAATTACAATGACTTGAGTTTGGATGGCTCGATTCCAAAGATGGTGAACAACATGACGTATGATATCATGAAAACTTTCACAACATTTTCGCCGGATAGGTTCGTAGAAGCGGTTGGAGATCCTGTGTGTGAACTTATGGGTCAACCTGTTATACAAGATCTTATTAAAAAGGCTGATAAAGTAAAATATGATGTTGTCGTTGTAGAGGTTAGTATTACTACCATTATACTTATGCGTTTCATTTTTTACATTTATTTTTTGCTTTACAACAGTGTTAATAATTGCACTTTTTCATAAAAATCAAGCTTCAGTTGAAAGAAGTATTTATTTTTCCAGGTAGAGATGAAACATTAAGTTTTTTTAAGAAATATCAAACTAATTAATTTGCGCGCAAAGTGCTCGTTTATCTAAAAAAGCAAATATTCCTGTCATACTGTTGGACAACTACACTAATGTGATTAAGCTTTAATTTTACGTTTACCAGAAAGTCAGAACCGGCTCGACTCAATCATTATAAACTGGCGGGTAATGAAATACAGAGATTAAATGTTTTGTTTTTTCTCTATCTCTACAAAGTCATATCAACATCATTTGTAGTGTTATTATATCTTTTAAACAATATCTCAATTCACGAAACATGTAAACTATGATTATAGTATACGTTAACTTAAACTTTGGTATCAAAGATACCAATGTTTCCTCATTTGAAGGAACAAAAATAACATGAATTAACGTCACAGAAACAATTTCATTGTCATTCTAATGAATTCTAAAAACATTTATTTTCTACAAAATTAAAAATTAAACTAATATTTAGGAATCTTAAGTTTATCACAACAGTTGTTAACGAAGTTTATCTGATGAGTTTATCAGATATGCGAAAAGTTCATTTTGAACAAAGAAAAAAATTAATGTTTTCAGATATTTGCATCTAATTGCTACCTCGCGTTTGGACAACTGTTTAAAGCGCCAATGGTCGGTTTAGTGACAGCGGCTTGGCTAGACTGGTTGAACGTCCCACTAGCACACCCGTACAACGCCGCTATAACTCCACTTGCATTTTCAAACGCTAAACACCCGATGAACTTCTGGCAGCGCTTGGAAAATGTTATCATTAATTTGAAGATCAACTATGACTTTAATTATTACATGGACCAGCAGCTGTCCTATCTACACAAGTACATAGGAAAACAATTCGACAGCATTTATGATCTGCACAAGGATCTCGCACTTCTACTTGTTAACTCACATTATTCAATAAATGGTGTTAAATCCTTGAGCCCGATCATCGTCGAGGTCGGAGGACTTCATGTAGTTGACGATAATTCTACTTTACCACCTGTAAGTATTTCAATTTTTAGCACATACACAATAATTCATTCATTTTTACAGTAATTTTTTTATTTTCAAATTTAAATTTTTCTTTCAACCATCGAGAAATTGGACAATTTCAGATGCTATACGTTTTTGAATCTAATAAATCTTGGTCAATTGATAATTCACTTTCAATAAGTCAATCTTCAAGTTTGTCCTGCTTCAGAAGTTGGCACGTTTGTCAGGGTTCTTTTTGTTATTGCATCTGTGCAAAAGTTTTAACATAGACGAGGGGCATTGCGCGTAACGTTGTCTCCGAAAGTTATGACTCGTAGCAGCAGCTTTCACACCCATAATGAAATCTTAGCCATTGTGGCTTATTCATTTCACATCGTCGACATTTAGTTTCAAAGTTTCACGTATGTTCGTAATTTGGAGCAACACGTACTTCTTACCTTGTTCCCGACCTCTCTCGACCCTTTAAATAAACTCTCTACGATCAAGTTGTGCACGTATGTACAACTAAAATGTTTTCATATCTTCGCGATGATCATCTGCCGTAGGAATCCCGCGAGTGCCGTATCTTTCACTTGGTTTGTTCATTTTCGTGATATTCAATTTTCAGCAGCTGCTGTTCTTCAATTATAAAATAATATTTGCAATTTTTACCAGAGGGGGGGGGGGGGTTGGTCGTAAATTTCCCAACTAATTTATTTATTATACGTAAGATCAAAGTCTGTTTGTTGTTTGATCAAAGGGTGACTTGAAAACATTAGAATGAAGTTAACATTATTCTCTCTTCTTTTTGACAGGAAGTTGAAAAGTGGCTTGACAGCGCTAATCAAGGTTGCGTTTACATTTCCTTCGGCTCGATGGTTAAAATTGAATCATTCCCCAGAAAGACATTGGACGTTTTTTATGAAACAATTAAGAGGATGGCGCCGGTTAAGTTTTTAATGAAAATAGCGCAGAAAAATGAACTTCCACCTGGCCTCCCGAGTAATGCAATGACGTATCACTGGCTTCCACAAATCAAAGTTTTGCGTAAGTAAACTAATTATTTGTCAGTGAAAACAGAAGTACATATTTGTGTACAAATTATCAAGTTCATCCTGACGTAATAATTAGTCAAATTAGAACTCCTGTCTTATTAAATCTCTTCACAATCCGCCAGAAAAAATTAATAACTAAATGTGTAACTGTATAAAATTATCGATTTTTTATCAACAATTTTGTCAATTTTTATCAATTTATTTTGAAGAACACAAAAACGTCAAGGCTTTTGTAACCCATGGTGGCCTCATGGGAACCCTGGAATCAATCAAATATGCTGTGCCCATGGTGGGATTCCCCCTATTTGGAGATCAGCATGTTAATTTGCGAATTTATGAGGATAAAAAACTGGCTGTTACTTTGGACCACAAAGCTGTAACCACTAATAGTTTTGTAAATGCTCTAACCACTGTGATGAAGGACCCAGAATACAGGTAAATTAATAAAAAAAATCCATAATACTCAACAACGTGTTTAACAATAATGAAACAAGATTGATAAAAATTGGACAACATTTTTTTGTTTATGAGAATCTCCCCTCTTTTATGGACCGATGAAAAAAATAAATCAAAAAGTTTTGTTTAAAAACGCTATAAGAATCTCAAGTCAACTGGTTTTTTATTCCTATAAAAAAATAACGATAGCCGATTAGTTGTCAGAAGTTTGACATCTCCTCGACAAGCGGACATGCTGCGCACTTTATGTTGGAAATAGATTCTCATTTTTTTCTTCGCCGCTTTTTTAGAACGTCTGACGTTCGGATATGAATTTTTTGTGCGCCTTCTCTCTCTCGCGGAGTTGAAACTTATTAGATATTCATCTTGTTTGGTGATTAAAACAAAAAGCTATAAATTTAATCGATTTGGTGCCAATTTGTGTTCTAGATCGAGTATAGAAAAGATATCTGAGCTCTACTTCGAACGTCCGATCTCTGCTTTGGACACTGCAATTTACTGGATTGAATATGTCGTTAAGCATGGAAATGTTTTACAGTCGCCGGCAATGCACATGCCATGGTGGAAAAACGCTCTGCTCGACGTCTACGCATTCATCATTCTTGTTGTTTGCATATCGCTTTACATCGCTTGTCTGATATTGAAATTAGTCTCCAGATTATTGTTCACAAGTTCTGGGAGTAAAAAAGTTTCTTCTATGAAGAAGAAAAACTAACAAGTTTTCTTGACACAAGAAACTTTCTCAGTTGTAAATAAACGTTATAAAATATTGTTCGTGCCTCTGTTAATTACACTTGGAAAATAAATAGAAAAAAGCGAATCAGTCTCTCCAGATATGAACTTGGTAAAAAAACATTCTAAGTCCTCGGGAATGGTCTTGTCTCTCTGACTGTTTGCCTAATTATACTAAAACGATATTGTGAAAAAGGAAACGGCCACTTTATGTGTAAAGAATCACGATAAAGTTAAGATTACAAAATCCTGGTGTTAAAGTGAGCATGTGAGTTAGTTAGGTCAGAGGAGTTGGTGCAAGGTTAAGCCAATGGTATAACAAGGTCGGTAAATTACAACCGCGATCAAAAACAAACGTAAAAAAGAAAGAAAATTAGAGTTGCATTGTGATTGAACAATCACACGTTATCTCGTAATGCCAGGCTGGCTTTTCGCACGAGCTAAGGATGTATCGATAATAGTGTTACACTAATGACTCGAATGCCAGTACACACGTGAACGTATCCCTACCGGAATACATCCACGCCAAGATTATTGATTTTAGACAAGTCTTTGATTCTGTCAATCACCGATTAATCTTGAATGTTCGCGCCTTAGCTTTGGAAAGTTTGTTTCACTTAGAATGTTATTTACACCAATAATTGCAAATAACTAAAATCAATCATGTAGTTCAAACTTTTCTTTTATGGCTTTTTAAACGCTCCTGAAAGATTAAGTTTATTTAACAGATGAAATGAGATTTTTTTAATTTTGAAGTGGAGAAGAAAACTACGGCGAATATTCAAATTTCAATTAGTTTCTGAAAGAGATTAAAAAAGCACGCCAAAGGACTTGTTTATGGTGATACTGTATCAAACAGGAGACATCTGAATAAAATGATGGATTTTTCCTTTCAATTCTAACGAAATCGTTCTTACCTGGTATAGTGATATTGTCTTGTAAGGCTCGACATTCCAGATATCCTGCTGCTAGTCGTGTCTGCAGTTGTGACTTTTCCAGGACGGACACTACTGTGATATTCGTAAGGTCTGGAACCTGGAATAAAGGAAAAGATCAATGAAAAATGCATAATTTCAAACGAATGTCTTTGTTGTATCTGAAATGGAGAACTAATTTACTGTCAAATATTTGAAAAATGACAAAATATGTCCAAAAGTATGGTAAAATGTACATTCAAAACGTATTTTTTGTCTCTTTGATTTTATTTAATGAAAAAAAGAAACTTTTTTTTGTTAATTATTTTTTGAAAGATGAAGAAATTTATAGGTACGTGTGTTAAAATAATAATCTTAATTACGCATGCATGTAAGTGTAATTTAGGATCATCGAGAGTAATTACCATATGAATATGCTGCATAGAAGCCAAAAGGGTTTTAACAATGATGCGACACACTGTTGGGATGTGTTATTGTCTTGCGCGTGTGTTCTGAATCTTGTCAGTTTTGCAAGCAAAAATATAAGCTAATGGATATACACACGACAAAAAATGTTAAAAAACATTTCAAAAAATTTCTCTAATTTTATTGATAAAATAAAAATGTGTTTTAAATTTATTTATTTAAAATAATTTCAATTCATTTATTTGTTAAATAATAACTAGTAATTTTATTTACAAAAATTTACTTTTCTCGTTTATTATTTTGAGATACTCACACCATCAATTGACACGTTTTCATAGCTCCACACGCAGTTCAAAAAAGAAATCAACAACACCAGAGTCCTCAGTATAAGCATTATCCTGGAACATAAGAAAAACTTTATAATCTGAAGATAAATATATAAACATAACTTTTTAAATTTCCGTACACAAATCCCACACAGTAACCGAAATTAAAGTTGGAAAGAGAGGTTTACATGGAAACCGCGAACAATGGTTTGCAAAAACTGTGTGCAATCAACCTTTTTGTCAAAGTGAAACTTTTGAATTATGAAAACTGTTCTATGAATAAAAGTTAAATTCGATGCAACATTTCGCGCATTTTAATTTCAATTAAAATTCAAATCTAAACTTCTTGTGTGCGAGTAAATTTACAGATTGTGTCTGCGCGCATGCGCGTGCATCTGTTTCGCCTGTCTAAAATCGGTCATGTTCTACTTGCTGAGTGCAAACATGAAATATGGAAAATTAGCACGACGCATTAATTGATTCCAATGCACCTATAATGAGAAAGATATTTTTTACATGGGACAACAAAACTGAAACTTAATGAAGCTTTTAGATGATGCAAATAATATCGAGCCCAACGCACTTAGCGTGTTCCCGGAAATTCCCTTTTACGATTATGATGCCTCGCCTTTTTAACTTTGTTGTTTTATGATTTTTTTTCCTATCAAAATATTTTATAACAAAAATATTGCGTACAAAATAATTTTCAAAATAATTCTATAAAAAAAGGTTCATTGCTTTTATAAAATACGTTTATTTCTTGCATCTCTCATAGTCATTAGTTTTGTTCCAGGACGACTAAATTATACCCACAATTACGAGCAAAATTAAAACTCTGCAATTGGATATGTACAAGTATGAAGTTACACACGAAGACATAATTCAACCGTAATTTTAATCTAATAGAAATAATTTTTTGCGCTTAAGATAATAAGATTTTATGCTTTTGAGTAAACGATGCGTACGGAAGAATTGTAACCCAACACGTATAGAGACTTGTGTTTCTTTTAATAATATTTTCCTGCTTAATATTCGCAACAAGTTTCTGCACAGCATGCTTCCGTCATTAATCAATTTCAACATTGCTTATGTAATATAAAAAATTAAATTTCATAATTTCGTATCACCGTACTGATAAGAAATTAATCGACACAAAACAAGAACTTGTATAAGAACCTTGTTTCCATCTCACAGTTGAATGTTGTTGAAAAATAAATAAACACGTCAGAGATGCAAATTGATCTTCAAAATGTCTTATTTCGCTAAAAAATACAGTGCCATAAATAGATCGTCAGAAATGTGTTGATCTTTCTTGTCAACAATTCACTCCGTGAGGTGTGGAATACTGTTCTTTCAATAATGCACGTTCTATATTGGAACCAAGCGACACCTGCCATTTGTCAGCGCTCGTTTTTTAAATTTAAATTTTGATTTGCAAAAGAAAAACTTTTTCATCCACGTGTAACATGGGACATTCAATTTCCTAAGGACACTTTTTGTAACTGTTTTCTTTTTTGTTTTGTTTTTTCTTGCTTTGGCAAAGTTAAGAAAACTTGTTTTAAAAAATACATTGCTAAGAGGACCTTCGACGGATAATTAATTGTATACTTTTTCCATGCTCATTTCCGCAAGGTTTCAATCAAAAGAAATCTAACCGATGGAACATTATTGACTGATCAATAACGTCGCGCTTGGACAATTTGTTCGCACAAACTTATTGTTCGTTAACAGAATTAAAAGAGGATTGTAAGTTATCAATTTAATTGGAGAAAAAGTTTAGCGAGCAAGTTAAGGTCTAAGGGTCGAGACAATTAGAAAATTGATGCCGCCGATGAACGATCGACACACCTTGGAATAATGAATGTACGTGTAGATAAACTTTTGTACATTAGTGCCAGATCTGATGGTATAGACAATGTGATAGGTTTATGTTCCTCCTGATGGTTCAATTGCGTTTTCAACGTTTGCATGAACAAAAAAATAAAGTTTGTGGGTGATTCACTCAGATAATGAATCGAGAAATGTGAGCTTGCGCTGCTTATCAGGAAGCTTCAAGGAAATCGACTTCCTTAGTTAAATCTGGTTTCTTATTAAATGTTACGGTTCCATTTAACTCGTTTCACCCTGGTCTTTATGAGGTCGAGTGGAAAAATAAAAG
This sequence comes from Trissolcus japonicus, assembly GCA_030522925.1. Lineage (NCBI taxonomy): Eukaryota > Metazoa > Arthropoda > Insecta > Hymenoptera > Scelionidae > Trissolcus > Trissolcus japonicus. Next base: position 39,650 of record JAPYZS010000168.1, on the reverse strand, counting down.
TTACCTTTTGTTTGATATAAATTTTAGTTTCAATTGTTGGTAGAAAATTGTTGAAAATGATGCATTGTCGCAGAATTGAAATTGAAAAGTTGTGCATTTACATGGTTTCGCAATTAAAGTTCATCGTGATACTAAATTTACCCATAAATAGCACGTGAAATCGAAATATTTATCGCAATGAAAGCAATGCTAAAATTAGATTCCGAGGGATCGCTTATTTTTTCTACAGTAACATCATGACATTGATGGTGAACTTCTAAATGGAACCCAACTGTTCTGTAATGTTTGATGATGACAAAAAACACCAAATAATCGTAACTCGATTTAACAATTATAAACTGTGTTTTCTCTTTCTCAAGCCAAATCAGTAATTTGCTATAATAAAAAAGTTGAATTACCGATATTCAAATCAGAAGTTTATTTTAGTACAGATAAATTTGGTGTAAATTTCTAATCAGATTCTTATGAACGGATTCTATATTTTTAAATTATCTGCAAAGATTGCAAAATAAATTTGTTCATAAATATTTTCTCATTATTCTCAGCATTTCATATAGAAAATAAGTAGAATATAAATTAATTTTATTCTTCACAAATATGATATTCATTAATAAATTAAAAAAATCCTTTTTCAGATTTGAAATAGAATTAAAACTGGTATGACAGATAATAGGAGTCCACAAGGAGTATCAAATTTATTATAAAGTCGGCACGTAACTTTATGAAAAAAAAATCTAACGAAAATCCAATAACGGTGACTCATCAAAAATTATTGCTCCAATTATTTCGCAGCATCTACTCGAAGCAAAATTTTGAAAAAGTGGAAATTGGCTGTCATTATTTGTATAAATTCGAACAAATAGATTTCCTATAAATCAAACGTGATTGTTTTAATGTGTTTAATTAACAAATCAGTCACGGGAATTGGACTTTGGAATCAATCCATTTTATCTTGGTTTGTCTCTAAATTCTTTGTGCACAGTTTAAACTATGAAACTAATCCACCGATGTAAAATTCTTTGTCCTATCTCCCTATTATTTTTCAGCAACAAAAAAATTTGTTTTAATAAAGCTGCTCGTATACAATTTTTTGTTATTTTTAATTCTTTTTCCATCATTTTATTCATCTTTCTTTACGAACGAAATAAAATAAGAAAAAAATAAATAAATTTCAAAGATACATTCCAAGACGAAAATCTCAGAGTCAAATTCATCATTTGCCACTGGGAGCAAAAGTGATTTGTAATCAAGAATTCGCATATTATTTCGCATAAATGAGATCTTTTGTATATCTTTTAATATCTTACAGAAAGCCACAGGGAAATGAGTTGAAATATTAAATTGAAATAATTTCATGCAGAAATAATAATACCTTCCACCCGCATATTATTATGGTAGAATTGAAAGGTAATAATTTAAGATGTGGCAAAGAGGCAACGAGATGAACAAAAGAAATTTTGTCTGTTGAATTCGTTTTTCAACCTACTTATTAAAAGTTCCTGTAACTAAAATCTATGACCAATCGAACTTCAATTATTTTCATATTAATTTAAATCCAACTTTAATATTAAAACTTTGTTTACTAATTTTTATCTCAAAAAGAAAAAGAAAAGAATTTAAACATGATGAATATTTGATAACACTTTTATATTTTTTGTGGTCAATCAATTGGCATTAATTCGAACATTTAATATTATTTTCATCGACGTGCCTAAATTGGTATTTATATTGCGGTTGTACACACGATTCCTGTCAGCGCAAATTGCAAACTAGTACCACTGTGCGATACTTAACCGATGCACAGTTCAAATTGTCCCAACGTTTACCGATGACTCTCATTTGTACGAATAAAAAATGATATACATCAATCATTCGACTGCACTTGTTTTGAACAAAACCCTCCACCATATACAATTCCGACGCACTTGATTTGACTTTCTAGAGATTTGATTCCCACTGTTATGTTCTATCGAATTTCATGCAATTAATACAACCGAAACTATTGATGAGACAAATTAATAGATAATCACGTACATCGCGATGATTTGTCGCAGCAATAATTCATAAATTGGTACTTCTAATTGTTACTTATAAACAACACATTCGTAAAGTTGAGAACAAATTTGAAATTTAATGGACAGAGAATCAAGACGAAAAGTGAAGTTTATCCTTAGGATGTACGATCGTGGTATAAAACGTATAATGGTCGAGGAAGTGCAACAAGTATATGAGAGCGTAACATCGTAATTTACGAAAAACTTTTGACAGCAAAGTAAAAATTTTGTTTCTGAAAGCCAACAAGCAAAATGATGAAGCAAACGATTTTGCAAAAAACTTGCCACATCTGAGGTTTTTCAACGATTCTTTGTATCCACTTGGACATTGAATAATGCAGTTGCTTTCAACACGTTTTGTGTAAAGCTTTTTTTCTCGTAAATTAAATACTACAATCAACGATTCAAACTCGTTTCAAAGTGAAAATGTATCTATACAATAAAAGTAATGAATCCCATAACAGTATTCCAAGATTTAAATTTACAAGAAATGATGAGAAAGAGAGACAGAAAGTGAGAAAAAAAATGAAACAAAAGTAAATGTTATTTGGTTTGTTCCCCTGGGAAAAAAGTTGAATTCTAATTAATGAAATTTTATCTAAAAATTGAACACACAAAGTGGACGAATGTTCGCTTTTAAAATGTTAAATCTGATCGATGGAGCTGTCTAGTGCATAAAAAAATAAATGAAAAAAAAATATATGAAAATTGTCGAAATGCGAACTGAAACGCTGTCAAATTTTGTTTGCAGGTATGTAATCACGATTCAAATAACAAACAAGTCGCATAAAGTTGAATTTCTTAAAACTTTTCTCATGTTGGCTCTATGAGATGAATGGAGTCAATTTTTCAGAAGTGAATCATGAAATCTAGATGCAATTTTTGCTACTTACAGGAAAAAGTTTTGCGAATTGAATTACGACGCTTTTTTCGATGTTATGATTTGTATACGCTTGTTTTGCCGGTACATAATTTTCTATGCGGCACGAAATTTTGATCGTAAACGAAATAACACCGTCAGTCAGAGAGCATCAATTTCCCATCATCATTAATAACATCATATCAAAATTGAAGTGACAAAAATTTCGCATTCCATATGATTCAAGTTGGTTAAATTTTTTCCTCTAATATTAAAAGCTTTTTTTTCATTTCGTGTGTGTACCTTTCATTAATCAAAATGCATTGCCTCTTCAAACCACTTGAACCACTGCAAATTCAAAACTATTACTCGTTAAAAAAATAAATAAAATGTTCTCATCAAACCAGCAAAAAATATAATAAAACAAAAACTCATCAATAGTGGAAAAATAAAGTTAAAACAATTTAATTTCAATTTCATCTTATAATGATGTTTGCCAGAATAATTTTTTGAAGTGGAAATTTCACTTTGATAATCATGGTGATATTAATGGTGAATAAGCTGATACCGCTGACAATAAGCCGGGCATGTTTGATTGTTTGGTTCTTCCATCTAACAAGGGCGATATTAAATTTCAAACCTGATGCAATTAGCGCTCTAAATTCACGTTATTTCAGATTATTTCCCTTGCATCAATAAAACACTGTTCCGATATTGCAAGACACTCCGGAGCACTTTACTAGGGCATACTTTAAACGCAATGTTACGCGGACGAACGCGCACCGTAGACTAAACTGAAGTCGCAGTTCGCGCGAGCTATTCAACAAACTTACCCTTCCATGCTCTTCCGTATATATCTTGAAAAACATGACCTATCATTATGGAATATCTATTATCAATTTAAATTTCAAAAACATTCTTTTTCATCGTTATAACAAACTTTTCAAAATTGTCAAACTCTTATTTGATACATCTTTTTGTCGTTTGCCGATTTTGTTTCACTTTGAATAAAGTTTATCTTTACAAAAACAACAAGTCGAGGACAATTTAATTTCAACATTTTTGAATTTCATTTTAAGAAACTTTTAAGAAACTTTTCCGGATGTATGTTTCCTTTTTTCCTCATTGTTATCGGTAATTTTGTTTTTCTTTTAGTTTTGAAATAAATTCAGGATCAAGTTCTTGTTATACATTATTTACCAAGAATTGCGAATCTAAATAGTTATAACATTTTTCAGCAACTTCCCGATGTGTTGACATTTGCATACTACAGAGCTTTTGCATAACGCCGCTTATTTAATAAGTTGTTCATTACAACTTGGAAAATGACACCAAATATTTGATAACTAAGACAATTCATTGGTAAATTAGCTCGCGTGGGTACAGAATTTAGATTTTCATTTCAACAGTTAATGACGTCTAGTTCGGTGAGATAAATCGAGCAACAAATAACTGTATTTCACAAGTTAACGGAGCGAGTTGCAGGAGAGAGCAATGCATGTGACAATGCAATTTCGAAACTTGATATTTAAAGAACCGAAAAACTGACTCGATTAATCATTTCTCTATTGTTTCTTGTATTTTTTTCGACTGATTGTCTATAATTTATAAATAACTGGTAATAGTTTCTAGTGACTTTTTTACCCAGGTAGAAACAAGCCTCAGGACACTTGCTTATTGATGAACTGTGAGTGCTGGTGGCAAAAAAAATTCTGTTTGTTTCAAAAACTGATCCATTTTTGATACTGCCATAATTCGAGCTTCTCCAGTTTCATCAACGGAAAACCAGATCTGCAAAAAAATCTCAATTTTAAGATCTGATGGTTTCTTATTTATATTTTTATATAGTCTCATATATAATTAATTATATATTTAGAAATAATATACTCACGTGTATTTATTTAGTTCTACTATTCACCTATGTCTAATTTAACTTGCGGTATGAAAAATATAAATACCTTATTGTGTTTTGTTATTTTTGTTAAACATAAATTTGCGCACAAAAGCAATTCATCTTTTTTTGTGGAAGTCTTTTTGGCCGGCGATTGTGGAAAGCATTTCAGACCATGCTTCTCATCATACTAATTACTGAAGCAAGAATTTGATTGTCTGTTTTGCATGTTAAACGTTTTTTTCAGTTGAGAACGACGCAAACACATCAACAAAATATGAAGCGACATCGAGACTTTTTACAGAGCCTGTGAATTGTTTCTAAAGAATGAGATGAAAATTGTTATGGTACAAAAAATTTGAAATAATCAAAAACGTAATTGCTTGTCAAATGTCAGTTGACAGTTTTGTAACTGTCAAGAATATTTCATGAAAACTCACTCGCCTGCCCGGTCAATATTTATGAATTAAAGTATGTTAAATATTAAACATTTTCAGTTTAACGTTGATATTTTAATATCACGAACTTGAATAAAATGAGAACAACACAAACAACAAGCAACAAAAGAAACAGAAAAATTAAAAACAAAATATGGTCAGCAAAAGATATAAATGTTTCACAAAAATAAAGATTATAGAAAAACAAAAAAAAAACAAAATTCAAAAACATTTTGAAACTCACTCAGTTCGGCGATCCAAACGATGCAGATCAGCGCAGAATTTTAACAAACCTTTTTATGATGATATATCTTCCGTTGCGATCTGTTTTTCCACGATGTGTCCTAAGGTCATCTTCAGGTCGTCAAAAACTGGTCGTCAAAGTCGTCCTAAATTGGCTGCCAATTTTGCCCGGATATATCTCTGCAAGGGAATTACGCTAATTCCGGCAGTTGTCATCTGTCTAATCCGACGCTTCTGGACTCCATTTGCTCTGTTCCCAAAAATTCCGTCTCAGCGGCGACATTCTCAATGTCACTTCACTTCACTACATTACATACAAGACATGTATTTTCTTTATTGTGCAATTTGACATCCAATTTCTTGGAAAAACAACAAACAAAACAAAACAAAATTTCGATTTACATTAATAAAATTTTCAAATAGAATGTCTTAGTTAATTTTATATTGTATATTTGTTTTTATAACATGCCCCGTTTATTGCGCTGTCACTTACTTTAGCCGGTGCTGCCATCTTTTCAGACGCTTAACGGTTGCCGCGTTGATGGGGGGGCACGATCCTCTCCACCACCACGGCAATCGTCCGACCGCAGTTCGCGCGCGAAGGGACGTACGTATGCTCCCCTCCAATGCGGTAACCGTCTATCACCTAGAAAGATGGCAGCACCGGCAACTCGTGAGAGTAGGCACGAAAGACGGGACAAATTGTTAACTTTTGATATCTCTGAGCCAAAATTGCAATGATTCTTGGAAAATACATGTCAAAGTTAAAACAATGTCAGTGTCAGCGTCAAAGTCAAAACAATGTCAACCAAATATTTGTTTTGTTTCATATCGACTTTGTTTTCATTCAAATTATGTTTCAATAATCCGTTAGATTTGTATATTGATGTTAACAAAACAAATAGATAAACTGATTTTTCACTGATTCACTCTATATAATCAAAAATGATTGTTGTTTTTCCGAAAAATTGGGTGTCCGAATAAATTGCGGACCTTGACTGTTCGGATCTCGACTCGCAATAAAAGTAGTGTTATATTGGAGTAAAGTAAAAAAAATTTAAACGTGCCCACAAACTTAACTGTGTTTTTATTGTTCATAATGTCAAATAAATTCGAGATATTGAAATTACAACAATGACAAACATAATATACAGTGAAGTGATATTGTGAAGTGAAGTGCAATAATTTTTTCGATGAGGCAGAATTTTTTTAGAACAGTAATGGACCATCAGATCATCAGACAGATTGACAAGTGAACAGAGATCTATCCGGACAAAATTGGCAACAAATTCAGGACGACCTTAACGCTGCAGGTGACCTTCGGACGTATCGTGGAAAAACAGATCGCAACGGGGGATATATCATCAATAAAAGGTTTGTTAAAATTTTGCGCTGATCTGCATCGTTTGGATCGCCGAACTGAGTGAGTTTTACAAAAAGTTTGACCTAAAATCTCTTTTATAAACCAAATAAGGAAATTGGAAAAAAAATGTTAGAAAATTGAAAAATTAGATATAAGTCATCAGAAAAATGTTTTCGAGCATCAGAAAAAGAGAACAAAAAGTTTAGTTTTGTTCATTTATAAAGTGAAGAAACCATTTAATTTTTTTTTATTAATCAACAAAACTGAATAACAACAAAAGATATAAAATGTAAATGTAAATAAATTCGGTTTCCCTAATCGACCGCGATGAGAAAAGGAATGAGAATCGATTTTTCATGTTCATCCCTGATTGGTCTCTGTGGCAGCGTGCGTAGTGCGTGCAGTGTTGTGATCAGATCGACATCTGAGCAGGTGTATGGAAAGATAATTCCGTTTTGTTTATTTACAAATTTGTAATTCCAAAACGGTTAAATTGAGACGAACTTCTATTTGAACAGTTCTTAATTTTACGATAGTGGAAATATATTAAATCAACTGTGAATATTACCTCTTAATTCTGTAAGTATGCCTTTATTGTTGCATATAACCTCAAACTTCCAAGTTAATTGAACCTCCCAACCAACTAAAAATTTTCCCATGGCGCTAATTATATTTAAAACTATTTTTAAATGTTATAAATTATCATGAAGATTTATTTTTATTTACAATAAATTATTCCAGGTTCTAAACGATCAAAGCAACCAAAAATGACCAAAAAAATGAAGCCTGTACAACAGGCGAAAAAACCAAAGACGAAGAAAAGGATGAAAAAAAAGACGAGACTAAATGTCGAAAAACTTAAGGAATTATTACTAGAGAAGGAAGAGAATGAGCTTGTCGAAGTGGTACAAGCTCCTAAACATAAGGAAGAAAAGAAACCAACAAGTCTGAGAGAGAAAATGATGGCCAAGTTAAAATCATCGAGATTCAGATTTTTAAATGAAAAGTTGTATAACAGTGGAAGTTCAGAATCAAAACAACTTTTCAAGGAGGATCCGGAAGCTTTTTTTGCCTACCACGAAGGCTACAAGTCTCAAGTCCAACAATGGCCAATCAATCCAGTAGATGTGATTATAACTGCTATCAAAAAATTGTAAGTTTTCTGAATTCCAAATTTTAACTTAGAAACCTCGTTATTTTTATTCAAATGTTGGTTGCTTTTTTATTGAAAAATAAATAAATAGAATTCATTAAATTAGATTGTTTTATATCCTTTATCAATGTTGATGGTATGTTTCAAAATAATATTTTTTTGTTTCAGGCCAAAGGATTATGTAATAGCAGATTTCGGATGTGGGGAAGCAAAGCTTGCTGAGTCTGTGCCTCACAAAGTCCATTCATTTGATCTGGTCGCTGTCAATGATAAAGTTAGGGCTTGTGATATGTCTCATACGCCACTTTTGTCAAGTGGAGTTAATGTCGTAGTATTTTGTTTATCATTGATGGGAACTAATCTAAAGGACTACATCATTGAAGCCAACAGAGTTCTTAAAATAGGGTATTTATCCAAAACAATACATCTGTTTTAACTTTTATTTTTCATCATTTCTTTTTTTATACAAACGTAAACTTATTGCAATAAAACAAATATGAAACTGTTGCAGAGGACTGCTGAAGATTGCTGAAGTTGAAAGCAGATTTGACCAAGTGGACGACTTCATAAAAAATCTGAAGGAGTTTGGATTCACCAATACGTACAAAGATTTATCAAACAATCTGTTCTACTTTTTGGATTTCAAAAAAGAGAAAGATTACGTTAAGACTAAAAAGATTGTTGATATTTCGTTGAAATCATGCTTGTACAAAAAGAGATAACGACGAAAAACGTTGTCTACGTTATAATAATAGTATATAGATGGTAATTATGAGTTATTGAATTTATTTTATAATATATAATTAATTGATTTATATATTTGTCGATATTTTTATCATCATGAAAAGGAGAGAAGTGTTTCGTATATCGATTTTCATAGAAATTCAAATTTCGAGAATTCTACTACAATCATTACGACTTGTTCTATGTGCCAGCTTGATCAATGTGATTATCTTGAAACACATTGGTCTGAAGACACAATAATTTATTACAATTAGGATCGGACAGAACAGGTTCCAATGTTAATAAATAATTTTATTCTTCAGAATCTTACTTAATTTGTATAACGATAAATAATTCAAACTCTACTGAACTTAGAAATATCAAAATAATCAGACTTATTGATTCATATCAAGTTTTTCAGATCGATTCCATCCAATACATCTTCAGCTTCATCCCGTAAATTTTCAACTTTTTCCAAAATCAATAGCTGAAAGATAATTATTTTCCTTATTAGTTCCACTTCAGTTTTTTTTGTTCATTTTTAAATTCATGTTTTTCGATATTGTTACTGAATTCTGATAAAGAGGATTATCACGTTTGAATGCACTAACATTGTACAAACGTTTTTGAAACAAAATGATAAAAATGTTTTCAAATAGCAAACTCACATTGGCAGTGGCAATAATTTGTTTGACTACGTTGGTAGGAATGTGCTCCACTTTCGCCAGTATTTCTTGCGGCGTAGCTTTAGCTATCGATTGCAAATTTTTGTATCCAGCTTTATACAGTTGTTTCGCTCTTCCCTATGATGGAAATTAATGTCCCATAAAGATATTTCACACGAACAAAACAGTTGTATGAATTTTAGCACAAAAGCACTTACAATTTTAACAGACGGAAGTTCCATTAGTGGTTCCAACTCTATAGTGCAACAATACATAATTCTCTGTCCAAATGGTGTTAGTAAATCTTTGAATGCCCAAAATTCACTTAATTCCTAAAAAGACGATAAATCGTGTGATTCATTCATTTTCTTCTTCTTTTTTATTTTCATTCGAACAATTATTTGGTAGTTAATTTTTCACCTCGCAAAATCTAACAACCGACGAAGTAAATGCGGCAGTTGTTTGCATTAAATTTTGTACGATTCCTCGACTGACTTGGTATTTGTCTGCTACGCGAAAAATTGGCTTCTGACACCACAAGTCAAACAAAATTAACGTTACGTACATTCGATTGATTATCCGGGGATGAACATTCTACAAAATAAAGAAAGACATTTTAATTACAATTATATTCTTTTCTTCTCTCTCTAATAGACATAATTTACTTTTGGAGTGAATCCATCTCGGATTTTGCCCATCACAGCCTCGTTTAATCCAAGTAGCCTTAAAACGTCCATTTGATTCTCTGACAATTTTAGAGACTGCAAAGTAATTACCATCTTGTTGAATCTTCCCCAATTTGTCAAGTAATTTCATTCAAATTATTATATTGTTACCATGTCATAAAATACAGACGCAACAGGTTTTATTTGATTCGTGACTTCGTACGGTGTGACTAAATATAACAGATGAAAATGATCAATGAGGTTTAAATTTCTTTGTGCCGTTTTCAAATCCTCGTGCAATATATAAGCACTTTGCAAATCAATGCAGGCTGTGGGAATTGAACAAATTAAATAAAAATCAACATGGTATTCAAACAAACAAAAAATTAACACAGATCAAATAAACCACCTTTCATGGCAGCTCGGCCCAAATCGCACAATTCAAATTTTGTGTGTTTATCCACAGTGACTATTCTGTGCCTAACCGGCGGCAGTGCCTGTACAGTTGCCATCTGTTCAACATTCATCTGAGACTTGATACAAACATCAACTTGCTGTTTAACGTCATAATTTTCAGTTGCAGCTACTTTGATAATTTTTTGTTTAATTAAATTAGAAATCGTGTTGTCAATGATCGTTTTCAGATCAACGCTCAGCTTTTTCTGTTGTATACTCAGCAGAGTGTGGCTCGCAAGCTCGTGCAATTCCGACCGAGTGGAGGCAATTGAAAGCAGCACTGCGCTTAATAATAAATTACAAATGCCCCGATCTTCTTCAGTGTGTAACGAACTCAAACAGTCATCCATTCGAGAACTTAATAATTCTTTCACCTGTTGAATATTTCATTGATTATACATTTTACGTCAATCGTTTTTCTAATCTATAAAATCGGATCATCGGTTTGAAATTAGGATAGATCGGTTGAAATAATTCTAATGAAAATTAAATACACAAATAGAAATATTAGAATAGTAATGTACAAATTTTGTTCAGTACTTTAAAACCTTCTGCGTCTTTCATTATGAGAATGCTTTCTCCAATCGATCCCATTCCTGCTCGACCAGCTCGTCCTATCATTTGTTTGTATTTGCCGATGGTCATAAACTGATTCCCAATGTATGGCGACCTGAGTATTACCTGAAAACAGCATTTGAAAGATGATCAAAAGCTCTTTCTGAAATTTAGATATCGAAGGATAAAACATGAAACATACTAAGCACACATACCCTTCTGGCTGGTAAATTGACTCCAGCAGCTAGCGTAGAAGTACAGCATATGACGCACAATACACCATTTCTGAAAGCGTCTTCCAACAATTTTCTCTCTTCAGATGTTAGTCCTGAATGATGATATGCAATTCCGTATCGTATCGTTCTTGATAAGACCGGGCACATGTCGGTTTCAGCTTTTAGATGATTCAAAAGGCGCTCTTTCTCTTCCGCTTTGTGTTCTTTGAAAGATCTAAGGATGAAAAATTTGTTTAGAAAATTAAATTAAAATGTAACACGATTACATTTGCGTAAATGTGATTTAGGAGATGAGAATGTTTTACCTATTCAGTACTTTGGTCAACAAAATGGCCACGTTCTCGCAACTTTTCCGATTGGAACAAAAAATGAGACACGAGTCTTGCGGTGCAACGTCCATGACCAAACCGCCAATCCGATCGGGATCTAATTTAGAGGCTTCTTCGTTGTACTTGGTATGAAAAAATAATAAGTTTCAATTGCATGAAATAAATAATAGATTGAATAGATAAAAAATGTACACTCACGCGATAGTGAACTTTTTTTCGGTCAACGAAAACGTCTTCATTGGAATGGTCTACGAGGTAGATATAGTTATCGCATTTCACGTATTCCTGAATTTCAATCGGTCGAAAATTTTGTGCGTAAAGTTCTGCTTTTAGAAACAAGGCTATCTCTTCCAAGTTGCCTATGGTTGCACTCATCCCAACGATGTGAATGTTTTCTGAATAACATTTTTGGAAGATATAGGTTTTTGAAAATATAAAATACAACTTGAAAATTGAAATTAATAGTGAGAATGTAACAGAACAACGCACTTTCGACGTACACAACTTTTGTTAGCAAAACTTCTAATGTAGCTCCTCTCCCATTGTCTCCTATTAGGTGCAATTCATCCACAACTATGATACCTATCTGAAATTGAAATTGAAAAAATTGAAAATCTAAAAATAAAAAAAGGTACCAAACATCAAAGACAAGAGTGAACTTAAAAACGAAATTATTGTTTTTACAAATTATATTTACCTCATTCAGTCTTTTTAATTCGATCAAACTATTAACCAGTCCCAAAGCTTTTTCTATTGTACAAATATAAACACTGTTTTTCCGTCGTCGTTTTTTCGGTGGGTAAGAGCCTTTTCCCCCGGCATATTCTTCTACAAGGAAACCCAGTTCAAGAGCAAACGGAGCTAGAGCTTGAATCTGACAAATAAATTCAACAGTTTAGTGAAATCGGAGCTCATAAATTTATATCATTTTGGTGTACCTTTTCTTGTACAATCGCAACGTAGGGCAAGATGAAAATAGCGTTCTTCTTATTGCAAATAATTTCACGCAACATGAGTATTTCTGCGACTAGAGTTTTGCCACCGCTCGTGGGAAGGGCGTAGATGAGATTTTTCCTCTCGGTCACTGCTTTTAATTTCAGACATTCATCTTGCCATTCTGTAGGTACAATAAAAAAATTAATAAGAAACGCAAATTAAATTATTACGAAAATAATTGTTACATTTTGAATAAATACATACGATAAAGTTGTTCAATGCCACGAAATTTGGTAATCATCGTTTTAACTTTTTTCGGAAGTCCATAAAAATCGTCATCCTGGTTTTTCTCTGGAGGGTCAGCGGGTTGTTTAAATGACGCCTCAAAGAAGCTGTCGTTCATGAACATGTTGCTCAATTCCGCAGGCATCTTCAGAGATTCGTCCGGATCAAAACGAAATGACCCCGAGAAAAGAGCCTTCTCCACAAGGGAAACTGTGGATTTTGGCTGAGGACTTTCGAAAATGAACGATTCATCGCCGAAAAAGTGTTGGGCACTGTTTTGTGACAGGACCACATTTTCAACGGTGTCTGTCTTCGATTTTTTCGAAGTATCATTATTTGCACTGGTGTTTTCTGATTCCAGTTCACTTTGACTTCTTTTATGATACATAAGTTGTTTTTTACAATTAAAAAGACGTGTGCGCTCATCAACGTTTTCTCTTTGTTGACAAGATCAGTTCGTCGTAGTTCATCCTTGGAATTTAAATTTGAAAGTGTAAACTTCCGGGTGTTGCGAAAATGGTTGCATCTTTCTTCGGTCGGTTGCAAACGAGTGAGAAGTGAGAAGCGCCGGCCGGTACGCATGTTAGGTTTTCGGGTGACGCATAACCTACAAATTTGTGTACACATAAAAGAGCAATATCAGAAACGAGCCGAATTTATAAACCAAGATGAGCAAAGCACATCCGCCAGAACTCAAAAAGTGAGTATTATTAATTATTTTAGAATTAGATCTGTTTTTTAAAGTAATTTGAACTTTGTAAAAGAATTTTGATTTGAAAATATTGAAAACATCGCGGAATTTCAAATTTTGTAGGTTATGAGGGTTGAGTTTGGTTGTTGAAGATTTGTTTACTAAAATGTAATGTTTTTATTTTGCAGGTACATGGACAAGAGGATGTCCCGTAAGTTTTTTAAATACGCCAAAACTTTCTTTTTTTTTATTTTCACTTTTAAAAATAATCAGATTCTGCTTGTTAAATTAAATTTATTATTTCAATTATTAAAATTAAAAACAATGTTCTTTTATAGTGAAACTGAACGGAGGTCGGCATGTGACTGGGATCCTTCGTGGATTTGATCCGTTTATGAACATGGTGATAGATGAAACCGTAGAAGAATGTAAAAATGGAACCAAAAACAATATTGGGATGGTGGTAAATATAATAAACTTCATATTCAATTTTCAACTTCATAATTTGTTTTCAAATTCATCTTTGTTTTATTTCTAAAAATATAAGATGATAAAATGTATTTTTAATATTTCAGGTGATTCGTGGGAACAGCGTCATCATGCTAGAAGCGATAGATCGGATATGATCTTATATGATCAGTATTTGTAAAACATTTTAGGTATAAGTTTTGAATAAGTAAATAAATTTTTTTTCGATTGTAATTTTTACTCAATCAATATAATCAATTGATCTCCCAATTGTTTGTGCTCGAACAAACTAATTTGAATAACTTTGGCAAAATGATAAAAGTGAATGAAAAACGTTTCACAATGATAATCACATATATTTCAATTGTCGGATTATAAAATGTTCAACTCTAACAAAGTACAATCATGGAAACAGTTTACAAGTTTTGCTCGAAGTTCAATATTAGGTACAGTATATCTATTTATTGCTGCAATTTGACTTCATCGGTTGTATTACAATTTGATGAAAAAGAATAATATACAAATTTCGGAGTAACTTTCTTTTGCTTCGTTTCAAATTCAACAAAATTTGTCAAACGAGAATGGAGTACGACAACCTCTGATCATCGTTTGATTTAATTTTCGTATGCGAAATAACTTTTATCCTTCATCACGGTTTTTTCAAAAATATCATAACATGGACAAGTACCCTTGAGATATTTGTAAAATCATTGCCTTCAACGGACACAAATTGAAAGTCATCTGTGCTTTTTCACTTTAATGATATTTCAGAAATATAACAGACATCAAGTAAGCGTAACATCTCATACAGAAAGCCTTGTTCGAAAAATATTCAACACTCTTGGGACAGGATGGAAAGTAGTTTTCAGAGCTGATCGTCTCGACTACTTTTAAATAAATAAATTATTCTCTTTCAATATGACATCTACCTTGGTATAACTTTTTCACTTATATACATATAATGTTCATTAATATAGGTATTTTTGAATCTTATTCATTGTACTGTGGAACATATCCAGTATATTAACAACTACTCACACCTTGTTAAAACATTTTACAGATTTTATATATTTTTGAAATTGATTGATGACCTCTGTATAAATTTTATACAGTCATAATTTTAATAACAAGCGTAGAACCATACTTAAAGTACTCTTGAAAAGAAAACGTAAGTACATTTAAAACTTCAACGTCAAGTGATGCAAAATTAGGTGCAAAGAAATCAAAAAGTATATCTTACAAATAAATAAGGTAAATTAAATGAAATTTCATCTAACTTTCGGAAATTGGGATTCTTATATAACTCCAGATCTGCATATCATTATTATTTTTTCTTATAATTTAAGTGGCTAGATGCTTTATGTTAAGTCTTAATATTTAAAGTTACAACAATGACCTCTTCTCTATAACATTGACGCGTGATAAAATTTCGATGTTTTTCATCAATATTCAATATAAAAAAAACAACGCAGTTTGTATCTTTATAAATATATCAGTTTGTATATATTTATACATCTTATGTAGACGGAATATAATTGAACATTTAGGTGTAATACAGTAAGGAAGTTTCGTGTTTTCGAAAATTAATAAATTCATCTTTTTCAATAACTATTTAACATTGACAATTCTTCATAGGAATGAAGTATTGAAATTATTCTAAATGAAAGTTCATATTAAATTTTTTGGAAATGAAAACATTTGAATGAAATATTTAAATTGATGATTCTCAATCGCAAGTGAATTTTACCAAAAATTTTAAATGTTTTTTACCAAAAATGCAAATTTTTTTACTTTCATTTCAAACAATTATTTGATAATATTTAAAATTACTCTATTGATTAAAAACTTATTGATCGATTTTAAAATCTGGATAAAAATTGTTTATAAAATGTTTAAAACTTTGTTTGACATGGCAAAATTGTAGCGTACATGTTTAAAAAATTATATTACATTTTATCTTTTGCTCCAAAAGCTTGTGTACAAATGTTTAGTAAAACTTTTTCTCATTGCTTTTGAAATTTTTTTTTCGCAGGTTAATACAAAATCCGAATTGGATTGTTTAAATCATTCTTGATAAAATTGTCTTATAACATTATTTTAAAATTAGTTCTTATGACTTTGAATCAACGATAAAACATCTTGGAATTTATGGCGTTTCTTAAAAATATTAGGTGTACACATATTTTTCAACATTTTCATTTGTTTTGAACGTGTCATTTGAACGTGAACGAAATTTTTACTTGTTTCAACATCACCATTTAACATTAACACTGAAGAAAAAATAAATGTAAATTGTTAATTCATGCATTGAACAATTTCCATAATGATAAATAACAACTTGAAACCTATAAAAATTACCTTAACAACATTTAGCTTTCGTCTTGCAATTCATCATTAAAAACCACAAAATGTAAGATAAATATTTCAGTTGTTAGCGTAGATTTGAATTCCATTTTACTAAGCTTAATTGTTACAACTGCTCGACACACATTTAAATTTACGATTATTTTACACATAAATTTGACAGGAATGACTTCGATTGGCATTGACACACTTTGCAGTGTACAAGACACTTTGCGATGATTTTGGAAGAAATCTTCATCTGGCAAAATCTTCTGGAAGGATTTTGTTTGGGACTTGGTAAACTTTTTTTTATCATTTTTATCAGTTTCATAATTGAATGAGAAAAAATGAACTAATTTTGGCCATGAATATTGCAAGTTTACATTAAGTCAGTAAAAATATTCGTTTTAAGTTTTTGTTATAAGATTTTAAAGTTTCTAAGAAGTAAACATTTTGTCACCAGCTATTATTTATCTTCACTGAAAATGTAAATTATTTTTCCAGTTGGTAAATGAAAAGCTAAACAGAGTCGAATTCAATGGTACGACTTGGCATACAGGAACACCGAGACATTTAGAATATTGAAGTGTTTCTTTCTCGTCTACGTGGCTGTTTCATCAAACTGTTGTTTCGCGAAAAATCTTCACCGAATCTGCGTGCTTGATGTGGATGTACCGCGTTACAGTGGCTCTGCCATTGTTCTGCGCCTCCTGAAGACTATCCAGGTTCATCGTTTCTGGCATTGTCGAGTTTTTCACATTGTTTGTCTCTGTATCAGGATAATTAGGATTTTCATTTCAACCATCCCATCGTTTTATCACATCTCAAGTTGAAACAAAAGAAAAGCAACTCGTACAATTGTCAAATAAAAAAGTCTAGAATTTAATGAAAAATAATTGTTACAAAAAATTGATCCAAAAAAAATTCATGCAAAAATTTAAATTATATAAAAATATTTAAATTCAAGTATGTATAAAATGAATTCAATTTTACAGCGTGTAGCTAATGAGTTGTTGAAAGTAACGACACCGAGCTACATTTTCTGTGTTATGAAATAGGATGAAAATTACAATGATACAAATTACATAGCATAATTTTAAACTAAACCTAAAACTTGTATCAACTAAACTATAATTTTTTAACTAACTAATTAATACTAGCAATAGAACAATTTTGTACAGAATACATATATGACAAGCACATTGATAAACAACCGGAAAAAGAAAACTAAAGGTTTCAAATAAATGAAAGCAAACTGAAGAACATGTCTATATAAAATATCGTTTATGTGTAACGTAAAACATACACCAAAATTAAAAGACATCCATACATCTATTTTATACAAACGTGCAGGAAATTTTCGGTACACATACAAATTGTCGAGACGTACAAAAAGTAATTTGTTAATAATGTTTGACAACATATTTTGTAATACCTTTTTTTCGTTTCATTATAAAAATCATTCGCGCAAATGATTTATTAATAGTGAAACGTGATTACAGACTTGAACGCAAATTTCAACCACACAGGAGGTAGGATGTTGATGATAATTGTTGTACTGCAGACGAATCGATGCGATTCTGAATAAGCAAGTTTTCCCGGCGTTATGCGGCACGCGGAAATTAATCGCAATTGAATTTGTACCTAAATGTAATCATACAGTTTTCGAAACAACGACAATACCGTTTTCAAAACGAACTTTCCGTCAAGAAATTAACATGATAGGCAAAACAATACTGATTCTTCGTCTTGTTAACCGTTCTAGCGATTTCAAATGTGCTGTAACTATTGGAAAATTACCAACCAATCGATACTTGTGTTGCATTTTTTTTTCATACGAGAAAACGCGTGTATCTTGGATTCTTAAAATCTATTGAGATTAAGCGCTGTGTTGTACTTTTATGATTGATTTGCAATTATTTGTTCAACTTTTCTTTTTTTATTCCAAAAAAAGTTGAACTAACTTTTCCTCTCCAAAAATAATAAAAATATATACTTGGTATCAAAAATAGTCGTACTTTTGATATAGTTTTTCTCATTTTTTTCTTTACGTTGTGAAATAATTCACTTTGGCAGTTTCTTAGCTATTTAAATAAATTCGTCCTATATTTAAAAATTTGCTTGCCTTAAATTAGATATTTCTGTGGTGAATTGCAATGAGTATATATGTAATCCCTATGAGATTAACTGGTTATTGCAATTCACCACAGATTTAATTTTAAGACATTTTCTGTACAATTGCGGTGAAAAAAAAAATCGTTTCAATATTTTTTTCGAGTGTTAAAAGAATTGACATTAATTCTATAAGTTAATGTAAATAACGGTTCTTAAAATTCACTGATGAGTTGAAGATAATTTTGTCGGTAGTACATCAAAAGTTCGTAGTTTGACATTACGAAAGAATAAATATATCTCTGTGCCAAAATTGTCAGCTGCTTGATAGATAGTACTCAATTAAAATTAATATTTTCGCCGTGAAACTTTAATTGCTCTTTTTTGTCGGTTCATATTTTATCATCCTTTTCGTTTCAAATTCTATTAATATTGTTAACGTTCGATGAATAATACTGACATTGATTTATAGATTTTTGTACACATCGAAATAAATTTCAGTAGAGTTTCTAAGCCTCAACGTAATAACATCAGTGCCATTAAAAAATTCAACTTTGATTAATTCGTTGATTCCACGAGTTCATTACTATCTAAAATAAAGTTTCTATTCCATCCGTCATCCGGGAACAAGAAATGCTTGTTTAATAACATTTTTCGCAAGCTTTTTTTGGCTCACATAAGGTGGTATGATTTCATAAAACATATTATCTTTTAACTACAAACTTAATTCTCAACTTTAAATTATTAACTTGACAAGTAATAATAACAATAAAAACATAATTCTCATCAGTTTGACAACTTGATAAATTACAATAAACTCGTTACTGTCGTCATTAAAATCTTATCCTCTTATCTCTTTCACCGACAGAAAGAAATTGCAAGAAGAATCGTCGCAACTGTTGTCGGGCGTTCTTAATCGGAGCCAAACTCTCTCCCTGTCTCAGAACAGCGAGCAACAATGGCACTTGCCCTTGCCAGAGATGTTTTTCTTACACCTCTCCGTTACCTTGTTGTATGCCTTAAGACTGAGGTTGACGCTGGTGTTATTGTCGGTGTTCTGGCTCTGGATCGAGTTGCTCCTGCTGGTGGTCTTAGAGGCTATTTCCGGCTTGCTGTCAGTCCTCGAAATGCCACTCTCGTTGATTTCGGGCGCATCTACCACACTGCTGTCACTAGCTACTTGTTCGCTGGTCTTTGACTGGACATCCGGGCCCGCCCTCTCATCCACAACCACATTGCAAAATTCCTCGCTCTTCTCTCGGCTCACACCGCTGCCGCTGATGGTTTTGGTTCTGCTCTCGGAGTAAGTGCTGGAGCAGATGCTGTGGCGGTCGTCGTGGATGTGTACCGAGCTCGCGTCCGACTCATAGTTGCTGGCATTGATGATGGCAATCTTCGGGATCACCAACGTCTCGGCAGCTCGGGGACGGACGTTAGTCGATTTCTTCTCGGTCCTGGGCGGCAACCAGCTCTTGTCCGAGTGCTCCGTCTTCTGCCAGGAGATGTCGCTGTTGCTCCTGGTCTTTCGCATCTCAATTTGCGCCAGTTCCGAATTGGACCATTTGGATAGGTAGTACTCGCTGGGACTTCTCCGAAATTGCGCCCTCGTTTCTCTCGTGGAACCATCAAGCTTGTTATTATTCCTCACGATAATCTCTAACCGAGACTTCAACAGGGACGGTGAGACCGCGCGGTCCACTCGGCGTTTGACCTCGAGGCCTCGAGCTGGTTTGGCATGGACGGTGGCGGACGACGGACCCGGGACTTCGACCGAGTTATCTAAATCTACATCCGAACTCTCGCCGACCATCGTCAGCATGTTCGGGCTCGGACTGTCCATGCTGTCCGGCGTATAAGGATCATGCTTAGTGGGTGTGGCGTGCAAGTAATTAGACGCTGCGAGCGCACGTGCGCCGGAACAACTACGGTAATCAGGCAACATCGATAACAAATCCGTGGACACTTGAAAGCAAAACTCGGGTGCATTCGGCAAGCTGCAGCAGTTTATTTTACCTGCGTTCGTCGTGATCAGCACCCTCAGGTAGACAGGCTGAAAAGATGCAAAATGCGCGTGACTTGTTGTTCTAGCTATGGCGGGCCATTTTTGGAACAATATGAATTTGTATTAATTTTTTGTTTTTTTTTTTTGTTTTTTTTATGAAGAGGCTGTTCGGTCTCTGAAATATAACCAAAGATGTTCTGATATTGCACAGACACATGGCGGGTATACTTATGATATACTTGAATTTCATCTTTAGTTGTATCAAAACAGATGAACAAAACTGAACATTGATTTTTGGTACAATCAAGATTGTCATTATTCCTACTACTGTTTACAAAGATCGATTCAAAATGTGTAACCAAGAATCTACACGATGGGATTGATATCAGATGCAGGAATTTCAGCAAACATTTAGGAAACGGTTATACCCAATCGCAGTTGTAGAAAAATCTCATTACATACGTGACCAGTCTCTAAATGGAATTTTCTGATTAAAGTCTCGGTTTTATTACAACGGGTTCATCAAATATTCAAATCAAACAAGAGAGTGGGTCCTTGGTAGAGATCAGTTTTGATGACATTGACTCGGAACAAATTACTTCCGGTGAAACTGATTAGCACACTGATTGGTGCCGAAAAAAAGTTTTATAAGTTTAATCGTCGAGTGAAAAGTTGAAATAAAAAAATAATACGTGGTACGCATGATGGTACCGGTTGATCCATTTGTTTCATGATAACGATGATGATGAAGATGCAAATTGGTAATGAGAGGAGGAACTAAAAATACTACATGTATCAAGCCTTTGAATCTGTTGTTCAGGCAAGGGCGGAGGACCAACAAAACGACATTGTACAAAGTAAAAAAAGGTGTGAAACAGACAAAGAAATTCGTATAGATAGGTACCTTAGCATTTAGATTTTCATTCGAAACTCCAGATAAACAGGCTGCACCATAATCATTAACATCATTATCAGAATACAAACCAGGAAGTGAATAAATGTTTATGTACCCAGTTTATAGAAGATAAGTTTGAAACGAACGTAAAGATAAATCATTGATTCACTTGATCGATTGTCATGCGTACCTTGTGGTCTCCCATGCAAGTGTCACCTCCAATTATCCCGTACTTAACGAGGTCTGGCGATGATACCTAGAATCAAAAAAGTTCCAAATCAACCATCTGAACTTTTGAAATTGTTCAATCTATTAATCTAAGGAGGAAAATTGTTTATAAATGAAATTGAAAATGAAGATAATTAATAGTATCACATATTACTTTACGTGTCAAAGTTAGCTCAAATCTTTTATTATTCATTTATTTTTGCATAAATGGACTCACATCTTCGACTAGGGACTTAGCAGTTGGGCTAAGTAGGACTCGATCACACCACGCCGGGACTCTCGTCTGCATGTAATGGGTGCCACCCTTGATGTCCTCCTGGAAAGGATAGCTCGGCACAAACCGAATGGGAAATTCGAACAGTCTTCCTTCAAAGTCTCCAAGTTCCTTATCGTATTCGCGTAACTGTAAACGCCAGAAATTTTTGTCAAGTTGAATGGCCTGAGCGTTGATATGCGATGGCGTGGGGGAGAAGGGAGGCGCCAAACGAAAGCACCCAGGAGTATAAGGATGAACGATGAGAGTGAATCAGTGAAATGTGAGTGAAAGTAGGATGAAATGATGTTGTTGTAATTTTATATTTACCCATTGACCGCTGTCTTCATTAAATACGTGCTGATGCTCGTAATGTGAGAATTCTTTTTTTCCTAATGTTAAGACGAGATCGTCTTTCTTATTTCGATATTGCACTTTGTTCACGACACCTTTGCTCGACACTTTGTCTTCGTGTGTGTCCTCGGTGAGTTTCTGCGACCAAAAGAAGAAAACGTTAACTCGTTTGCTCCGAAAGCGGCGCTTTGTATACAAAATTTTGTTCAGCTTGTTTTCTTTTTATTGTTTCGTCTTACCTGAATCACAGCACTTGTATCAGTTCGAAAATTGAAATCTCCAAACACAAAGTACGGCACGTTCGTATACTGATCATTGTGAAATTTGTCTAAGGTGTGTTCCAAAGCTCTTCTTCGTGTTTTACTGTAGACGGATGGGAACTAAAAATCCAAACAAAAAATAGATAATCAAAGATGAATGAATGAATGAAAATGAACAATTTTGTATTGAGTTATATACTGACCGTTTCCATTGCAACCAAGTTGCTCGCATCGTGAAACAGGTGGATGTTGATGAGATCGAATACTGTTTCGCTGATGCTCCATCGTGTGCGCAAAAATCCTTTCCTCGACCACTTGCATTCAGGAAAAAAATCCTGGGGGAACTTGGCTTTTTCTTTGGTAGTTACTTCTTCTATGTTGCCGGAGTGTACCTCTTGTCCATTAACTGGCACAAAGGTACATTCTGAAAACAGTCGTTTATATTTGTTACATACAAAAAACAGGGGACTCAAGTTGTTCAACTCAACGACGTAAAACAATTACATATACACCAACCTCTGAAATCCCACAGCATCACATCCTTAACAGAATTGTGGATGAAATAAAAATTACCGAGCGCCTGCAAGCATTGTGAGAATAAATTATTCAGCTGCTCCTTTAGAGATGAAAAATGAATTTGATGAATTATTTAAACATGATCGTTACCGTGAAATGTTCCGCTGATGAATAATCCTCGTCAAGAAAGACTCTCACTCTGTCAAAAAGCCTCAGCTCATCGGAAGTCATCAATAACCTGTGCAAAAAGGTTCTTTGTTAATTTCAGTGTCCACAGTTGGTGTAAAATAAAAAAGTTAACATTTTTTTTTGCATATAAAAAAATAAAATTGTTTGCCACTTTTGACAAGAACAAGTCCTGTAAGATTCTTTTCGGCTCCGCACACGTCTGAATAAATATTGATTGAAGGTGAAAATAAGAGCGCGCTCTCTCATGGGCGTACATCGGTGTCTAATCGAGTTTTAATATCAACCTAATTTAAAGTATCCCGCGGAATTATTGATTACGCTATTATCTCCTCGCGTTATTTACTCGACGGGTAAATTGTTTGATGCAGTTCACTCAACTATACCGCAGACAAGTTATTTATCTATTTTTAATTCTCTTCAGGGTCCTGTATACATAATTTTATGACAAACTATATTTCGCATCATGCGATGCACGTAGCGCGGCCGCTTTTATATTTATCATCCCGCGCCTTTTCTTTTTTTTCTACACAGATGCAACGCCGTTGTTGATCTCTTTATTTTTTTATCTTATTATCCGAGGCAAATCAATGAGGGTTGTACAAAAATGGACACGAGACACCCAAGACGAAGGCAAATTCTACTCGGCCAATTTCTTTTCTCGCGTGTCAACCGACAATACGATTTGTCCCAGGTCAATATCAATTTAACAAGCAAGAGCGGAATAGCCGGGCGCCGTTTATTATGAAATTAGTTTAATGGAAAATAATCACATTAGGCGAAACCTTAGAAGAAGCCCCGCTGAACAATAACTGACTACGAATGTATGATTAATATGTGCCTATAAATTTCGTGACAAACGAAGACAATTTTTGTTTTAATTTTTTTGTTTGAGGTCCGGCTAATTAGACGGTTGAAACATTTTGTCAGGTGGAAACTGTATTAATGAGGACAGTTTATTTTTTGTTCTTCCATCGCGGCGGTTTGATATGTTTCAAAGTGAATGGATGGGGGAAAAAAAGGAGTGCTGTTTCATAGTTTCCTACGGGTGATTGAAAGGAAATCAAACTCGACTGAGTTTTCTTTGAATTGCGTGATGACTAAAAGGATATAATTGGAACGATTTTTCAACAGTCCGCAGTGCAAAAAGGAAAGGTGTTTAATTTTGATCCGAATGTGTGTTCTTTTTTCTTTTTGTCTAATGTAAATCGATGAATGGAATTGATTCAGTGACGAGTTAACTCACCTAACAAAGTATTCTACATGCTTCATGCTTTGTTCGTAATTCTTCCCGCCTACTTCCTGGCAGTGCAGGGCTATGAATTTTGGATCTAATCGAGATACTGTCTGAAAAATAGATATAATTTTTTTATTGATTTTAATTTTTTTCCATTTAAATTAAATTTTAAATAAAATGAAATTTTACTTTTTTAATTAAAATTGTACAAATTTAAAACAAATTTAAAACTGTTGGTAAAGTTTATCACAAATAAAAGAATCATTAGGACGAATGAAAAAAATTTGCTACTTCATAATTTACTTACTGATAAAAACTCCTCGGTCCATCCTTTCAGCATGGCGCTGGGCTGAAAATAAAAATGAAATAATTTGTAAAAAGATGCAGCATAAAAATAATGTTGTTTTGATTACAAAAATATGTGTATCGCGAATACGGAACACAGATTTTCGAGTCAGTTATGAAAATCAATTATTCATTGCAACCATTTTTCTTGTGACAAGAAATAAAAAGGAAAGAAAACAAAACGATAACAATATAGAAGTTTGCGAAAGGCGAAAAAACCCAAAGTAAACAGGAGAATACGCGGAAAAAATATTGAAAGATGGTCTGATAAATAGTAGCCCAATGAACAATGTGTTGAGACGATAAAACAAAAAAAATATGGAAGTGGAATGAAAAATGATGGAAAAATATACATCCGCGCAGAAAGGTGAGACTTGACAGTCGTGTTAGTAAATCTTGAAGTTGTTAGAATTAAATTATTTATTTTTACTATTTATACTATGTCATTTATTTGACCACAAATCAAATTCATAAAAATCCGTCTCTGATTTATGACCGGTTTTAATAGGAATAAGTATAGGTTTTACAACAAAACTAAACGTCATGTCGGATAACAAACTAGTTGAGATGATTAATTTTGTGGACACTTTATGACGGCTTTTTTATGGTTCATCTGCGATCAGGATATATTTTTTGTCTGTTACTCTCTTTCCTTTTTCATTTTGATAATTATTCTTTTCAAATAGATCCATTAGATATTCACGAAAGTCGGACAGTACCATTGTCATTTGAGACAATACACTGACAACGTAATTTCCAGTCTTTCCACTATACAAAATGTCATTTCAAAAATAACTTTCTCAGAAGTGAGCAATATTAATTGCAAAAATTTAATTAATTTGTAGAGCTGAACGATGAAAACTGTAGCTCAAAATAGTAACAGCCTTAACATGTCGATTTTCTATTGAAATTTGAAGTTCCCGCATAAGTTTGTCAGTTTCAGTAATTCATTGATGTAAGTTTGCAACTTTTGTAAGAGAAAATTAAGGCGATTAATTAAATTAATTTAAATTAATATTAAGATTACTTTGATGGAGACTGAAAAATCAAACGTGATTTAATTCGATAACAATATTATAAAAGTTTATCCTTGCAAATTCAATTCAATTTTCCTCCATTTTTAAGGAAAAATGTATATCATTTTTTTTTTCAACTAGAATTTTTTTTAACTTGAATAACACTTGGCAAAATTAATTGAAAACAAACTGGATCCGAACGTAATCAATTTTATCCTGTTATTATTGCAGGACAAGAAAAATAACAAGAAAATTCGGATTAAAATCTATTTTAATTACTTCATACGACAGTTTGCTCGCCAAAGTACGATCAATAATATCCTCGGGAATGAAAAAAAAAAGAAAAAATTGCAGACCCAAAGGAGGGGTGTGGAAAAAAAGTTTGCAATTATTATTTCTGAACGTATGAAATGAAAGGAGCACAATGAAATTGTCAAAGTTAACAGTAGCGATTGTCAAGCTCGGATCTCCGGCTTGGATTTCAACGAAATAACTTGGAGTGCAAAAAAAGTGCCTTTGTTTGAGGGATATTCTCGTGTCGCATCCCGCAATCCCGAGTGTTGCGATTGCAAAGCGCCACTTAATCCTCAAAAGGTTTGGTAAAGTGGTGCTTTGGATTACATTTTGATAGTTAATGAAGATATTGAAATTTTATGAATTTGCAAGGAAAACAAGAAACGTGGAACAAAAAATCACTGCCCGGAGAGTAGTAAAGATAAAATGAAAAACAAAGTTTGCCTTGAGGAACAATTCAGAACGGTTTACGTTAATGCTTTTTCTCTTGCAACACATTTTCTTCAAGCTAAAGAAAAATTGTATTCGGAAGTGCACTATGTGTTTCCGATATCGTCAAACGTGTCGCATTTTTGGTGATTGAATTTCATCTTCCTTCTTTTCTTTTCCTTTCTTTCTCTTTTCTTTTCTTTTGTGATCTGAAAAATGTTTTAAAACTCGATGAAAAAAATTGTCAGCATACCACGCGACAATATAACGAAATTCTATAATTTATTTTGTTCAAAAATGTTTGAACAGCATTTAGATAATGTTCGTAGAAATCGTGAAATAAAAACAATAACTTCCTGTCACATGTTATACATAATCAAGACAAACTATTAGTTGTCGTTGCCAAGATAAGCGAAAAATTGTTACTCGGAGATATTTCAACTTTGATAGCGAAATCTCTCGCGAAATCTTGACGTACGTATCTGTTTGAATTTTTTTTTTCGTTTCATCACGATGAATTTTTGATCGAGTATTTAAAAATCTTTTAAACCATGAATCATTAAACAAAGGGCTTTTGGGTTATTAATATTGTTTCATAGAGTATATGGCACTGTGATATATTATTCACAGTGTTTCCCTCGTTTATATAGATCCCTCGAGTTTATACTTGAATGCGAATTTAATAAGTTATTAGGTAAACATTTTGCATAATGCAAACTCGATACAAAATTTTATCATAAAAAAGAATTCTTTTAACTAATACACAAACATTTTAACGAAAATCTTTCAGAATAATTTTTGGAGTGTAATTGAATAAAAATGTTGTTTTTTTTTTTTCAATTTCATTTGTAATAACAGATTTATAATATCAGATGAATTGTCAAGTATTTTGTAGAGTGAAAAATTTTACTTTTTGCTTTTTGAAAAGTGATTCATGTCAAAAGTATACGTTTTCATATATGTCCATAAAACTCAGAAACAAAAAGCCTTAGTCTTTGTTTATCTACTCGTACGTTCCTTTTTGCTCACCCGAGTTTTATGGTATACGTTTTCGTTTCTAAAATTGTACCACATTTTCAATACAAAAGCGTTGTTATTCCATCCCATGTGTTGCTCTTGTCTGACAGCTCGGAGTGATGGTTTAATGGTTTCTCGTCAAAATTAATGTTTATTGATAATTCGGCTCAGTGGCGTGAAACATTTAATGGACACATCAAATCGAACATACAAATCAGTCATGTATAACAATTTATCGAATACGAATTTGTTTTCGAAAGATGAAATATCGGGGAAATTTCGATTTGCCAAAACCGACCATCAGTTGTGAAATTTAAAATCATTTAACCAAATTAAAATCAACCAAGGGATTACTTGAACTGAAATAAAAAAGAGTAGATTGAAAAATGTTACAAAATCTAATCCTTTTTTACAAATTGGGCCGAGTGATTTATTTTATACCGAAATCGCGTCATATTTCTATTTGTTTTCTCTGTTTGTCACTGAATGTCAAATGTTTTGAAGGTATTATAAATTTAATCAGGAATCAGTTATCTGATTCGCATTAGTCAGTTGATTAAATTTTAATCGGAAATCAAGTACGAATGCACGGATCAAGTTGAAACTCAATATTTCGTTGTCGTCAAACAATTTTTTAATTTTCGTTAAATCTATGCATTATGCGAACCTCAACATCAGAGTTTCCACGAGATAAAACAAAGTTGAATTTTAATTTTGATGTATGAAGAAAAAAAAATTGCACGGTAACGTGTTTCTGCCCAATTGATTTTCGTACTATAAAATTTTCAATGAAAGTTTCGGCTCAAATAAAAAAATAAACGAAATGTCGGCTTTTTCCGTCACGGGTAAATATTGTTCAACTTTTATCAGAAGTGCGAATGGTTTTTTCAGGCGGGGCAACGAAACTTTCTAAGTAGTATCATGTTATTAGTAAACATAGCATCGTTCCGATTGTATCAAACCGGCAAGACCCCTTGATTTATATCCCTCGCTAAAATTTTCCGTTACAAGAACCGCTCCGAAAACTGCCAAATAAATTTCCCCGTCCTAACGAGGGCTCGTGCTGACAAACCCGAAACACGCACTCGAATTACTTTTCTCCCTCAAATTCATTGCAAAACAGAAGTTTTTAGCAACTTTTGATGAACATTGTGTAGTTCCAACAAACGAAATTTACTTCCCCTAACTTTTTTCAACTCAAAACAAAAAAAAAGAAGGAAAGAAAAAGAAATAACAAGGAAACTTTCACGTGACAAAAACTGAAACTTAATTTGCAGTTATAAAAAAAGTCCTCTCCGTAAAAAGAAAACTAAAAAAAAGTAACTGTGTCCTTAACAAAAGTGTAAAATTGTAATTGAAAGTGGAGGTTCGAAGGATTTACCTCTTCGAAAATACTGCCAACGTTGGCAGTGACGAGAAGCACCGGTAAGCCGGTCGCCATGGTCGGTGTTTTCACGGCGGGTTTTTTGTCAGGACCTGGTGCGACGACGGTCTGAGATCGACTGGTGATCCCGGCGCCGGACTGCTCTCACTCTGCTCGTCGCCTCTTTCTCGGGACGATTATCCTTGTCGTTTGGCTTTGCTTTCTCTGTTCTGTTTGGGCTCACTTGCACCCCCGGTGGACGCCCGGCTGCTCAACCCCCGTGCCAACGACTGGCCCACGCTCCAGGACAACGGCGCTGGACATTTAATAGCGCGCTTTTGCGGGCGCACATTTATTCATTGAATAATACGCGAGTCACCGACAACACTACCGAGACAGTCGAGAAAAGTTGTACATGCGGTAAATATATCCCTCTATCGGTCTCGCCAAGGCCACGCCTACTGCAGACGTCAATAAGCAGTGCCGTATGCCGAGAGGTCACGTGCGGGCCTCCACTTTTCGCGAGCCTCGCGCTATCACGCCGGCCACTCCTCGCGAACAATGATCCTTGCCAGCCAGCTGGCGGTGCTTGCGTCATCATCTCAGCATCCTCGCTGGGGTTCCCTCTCGCACAGACCAGCAATCCGATCGCCGCTTCCAAGAAACTCCGACGCTCTTTCCCCCAAAGTCCTTTTTATGAATGAATCAGACAGTTCGCCTTAGTTTTTTTGATTTTCCTGGAGAACAAGTACAACTTTGCTGACGTTGGAGAAAAATGTTGTTTTCTTTAGAGTCACCTCTTCTTTTTTAGGACTGAATCATGCATTTTTGTTTTTTTTTCGCTAAAGTTGTAGATTGTAATGAAAGTAGGGTTCGATTGACTTGAAAAAGGATAATCATAACATTGTCAAGGAAATTTTGTACTGAAAAAGAAGAATAGTTAAAATATTGTAAAAGAAATATAAAATCAAGTTTTTTTTTTTAATATGAATCAAAGGGAAAGTAAAATCATTTGAGTTGTTCGGACCAGGGGGTGGAAGTGGAAGTTTAAAAAAAAAATCAATCAATCAAATGAAATAAATCTGCGCGGTAGAATTATTTGGTGTGCTGAAACATAATTCGTGTTTAAAAATAATGAGGTCAGATAATTCGATAAATAGCTCCGACCGAGTGACCACATCCTATTAAACAATTTAATCAGAACTCTCACACCGATCAATAAGTTGGGGGACGAAAAATCGTGCGATATTTATATGTGCGAGAAATTAATACGGAAAAGTATATCTAATGATGTAGATAATGATGCTCGCCGTTGCAAGAGTCCTCGACTATCACGTATATACAAGAATGACACTCAATCGTCGCCCATTCTTTTCATTTTTGAATAGGTCTTTTCATATACTAATAGGTCATTTGGGCATTTAACTTAATTACCACTCATCGATCGGAAAGTGACAGGAAACTTATTTCAAAAGTAATTTTTCGTTCCTTTCAATTCATCCTTTTTGCAATCTAAATTATTAAGAGTACAAAAAAAAAGTGAAGAAGATTTTGATGTGACATATTTTTTTTATTAAAGCTTATCCGAGACATGTCAGGCTTTTGAAAATGTACCGTAAAATATGTACAAATTTATTTAAGATATTTGTCGTTCGAGTTTGCGGAATTGGAAACTTGTAGACGGTTTTCCAAGGTTTTCTATGCAAAATTTGTATGAAAAACATATATCTGCAAGGACTCGAGGAACGCCTGAAATTGATTTCAAGATGCCTCGTCGCCGTATTCGATGCATAAGTTATAAAAGCATGAGAACACCGAGTTTCATCTCTTTTTCATCTCGTAATCTTAATTTTGTCCAAAATTTGCATGAAAAAGATATTATTACCATTTTTGTATTGAATTATGGATGAATTTTCTCCATTCGAGTGCACTTTATCAATTTTTCATTGAAAAAGGTTAAATTTGGAGAAAAAAAAGAATGAAAAAGAAAACGTACACTTGATATTTGATAAATATAAATTTTACGAAAAGTCTTGGTCTATTTCATTAAATTTTGTGGAGCTACTTTACTTCTTGCGATATATTTTCAGATATCTTCTTTGTGAAATTTATCTTTGGCAAATAAGAGGGGACTTTTTGTCAGAATCGATACGGGATTATTTATCTTTTTGACAACGAAAAAAAAGGCAAGAAAAAAGCCTATATAACGCTGGAATCAATCCGAGGGTGGAAATTTAGTCGGAAATCAAGCGGTCCTGTATTTGCCTCGTCGGATCAATTTTAACGACAAAATTATTTGTTCACAGTTTTAAAATTGAAAAAAAATTAAGAAACATATAAAATTATTTATCGGTGAATGATATAACTTGAATGCAAAATTCATTGTATGATCGATGACTCAAAAATGTGTTCTACAGTGATATGAAATGGAATGGACACTCGCATGTTTATGCATGAAAAATATCTACAAAAAGAAGTACATCATGTTTTTCAAATTTTGCATGCATATAAAATGATGAAAAGCGTTATGATTCAAAGTGTGGTCAAGACACAAACATAAATTTGATTGAAAATGATTGTTTCGTTTTTTATATCCATGTCTTGCATAAAACGAAAGTGCATAAACAAAGTGGAGAAACCCAACATTTATATTATGCAACATTTTAAAAAGATTTCACTCTTTTTCATGCATTTTTTATATCAAAAATTGATCAAAGTCAAAGTTTCAATTCAAAGTCAAAAGTTTAAAAATTACAAAACTGAATAGCAAACTTGCATTTTTTGAATAAAAAATGAAAATTTCAGAATTTAGGGATTATTTGAAAATCCTTTGAAAATTCTATGGTGCCTGTGCACTACGATCCTGCACAATTCGGATTGCGCGTGCGGCAGAGCCGAAAATGTGCGCGTGTCCATTCCGTCACGTCAAGAGTCAAGTAAACATTTCGAACAGTGGTTAGGTAAATGAATTTGGACTGTTTCAATCGTTGCTGCTGACCGATAAGCCTGATAAGGCTTTCACAGGGGACAGGTGAAATTTTGTCAATCAGCCTTTCCACCTTGTTACATTTGCGTTTCTCTGTCAGAGCGCCGGAACACTCTCGTTCAGCTTCGTTTACGTCAACGTAGAGTCAGTGTTCGGTGCTTTTTATCAGCTGCCCGCATGACCGGCTACGGCTTCTTACAATTTTAATTATCACTTCACGTTTCAACCTCAACCTTAAAAAACAGCCTCACGCGGTATATTTATAGCTTAATATAAATTGTTTAATGAATTTTTTCCTTCTTTATTTTTTGACTCTTTTATCATTATCTAACAATCAATTTTAGACAACATATTTTTAGTACTGTCAAGTCAAACGATTTTCAATTTTTGCATCGACAAAGTGACTGTTAAATGTAATGACAATTCTCTTTTTTTTTTCGTCACACCAATAGGAGGTCATCGTTTTTTTTAGATAAAAATTTGTTAACGTCATAATTGATATTTACCATTGAATGAGTAAATGTTCCAATGATATAAGTTTGATAATAGTAAACTGTTAATAATTAAATGTTGCAATTCAACGATGACGTTAGCGAGCGTGTTGCTTTTGAATTACGTTACTGACTTGGTGTATTTTCAGCAATTAGTAAAAGTGTAATTCTTATTTTTAGACCTCCAGCTCAGGCTGGAGATTTCAATTGGTTCACTTCCTGTTTACA
This sequence comes from Trissolcus japonicus, assembly GCA_030522925.1. NCBI lineage: Eukaryota > Metazoa > Arthropoda > Insecta > Hymenoptera > Scelionidae > Trissolcus > Trissolcus japonicus. The sequence continues at coordinate 7,086 of JAPYZS010000168.1, read as the reverse complement.
CAATTTTTCTATACCAAACGCGGTTAACAAGTCACTGACTTTTTCCCCCCGGAACGGAGTGGTGAAAAAAAAAAAATTGTGCAACCGAATAGCGCGCTTTGGAACACAAAATTTGAATGCTCTTATCGCGCACACACAAATTTTTATCAAACTGCGATTTCCAGTGAGAAATCACTTTTTTATCTCATCTGCGTAGAATTATTGAAATATGAAGATCAACATTCTTTTGCTTGTAAAATTATAATTTTAGATAAATGCACATTAATCATATTCCTGGCTGTAATGTAATTCGTGCAATGACGTTAACGATGGTAACTTGAGCACAACTTGATGACATGTAGACGGCTCTATTTATGTCAAGAAATGATATGATATACTTTTGTGATTCGTCGCGTTAATCTCAAGCATGTCGCTGAACATTCAGCGTTATATATTTTCATTCACTTTTATATCGTATGAATGCCATTATTTTAGCGACCGAGTGGTGCACAGATAACAAAAAAACCAAGCTTTCATTTATGCAGAAAATAATCACACTGTCACATCATGCAATTATACACTCTTTATTTTATTTCTCTTTTTTTTTTTTTTTAGTTTTGTTTACTTCTTCATTATTTCCTTTTCATGCTTTTTGTTCAATTCGGCAACATTTCAACTCGGACAATTTCAACTCGGAAAATTTATTTGGGTCAATCAAACGTTGCAAAAACCCTGACGCGCAAATTTGCATCTATTTCTAATCCGAAATCATAATTAGAACTAAGGCTGCATTTATTTTTATCCGCAAAATCCGATATGCATTTTCCATAACGTAATTTTTTTATATTTTTCCCCCGTCTCGAATGACACGATTTTCTTTAATCCTCGGATGATTTTTTATTTGGCAGTTTTAAAAATGTTGCGAGATCACTTTTTTAGGTTTGCAGGTGAGACAAACAGGCGAAGAAAAAGTTTCGTGTAGGTGACAACATGAGCACATTAACATTGGTGACGTTGCTGTCGAGCGCCGCGCTTTTGATAGATGCAGAGAGCATTATAACATCGCAAGTGTTCATCATTCCCATTAGGCCGGACACTTTCGACTGGAACGTAAATGGTAAGAGGACAACATTGCTATATATAGTTTCGTACGTGGGTGTTTATAATGTACATTTAAATTGGAACGTATCTGCACGCTCGTATCAACTATATTGCCTAATTTAATTACGACAATAAATTAGTCACCGCGTGATTTCTGGGTCAGCTACGATGATTCTGAATTCAAGAATTTCATGAAGATGTCAACTTTTCAAAACCGTTGCCCAATTTTTAATATCAACTCACACGCAAGCCACAAATAAAGATCAATCAATTTTGTAATTCAATTTTATTGGTGTCTTTGTATCATCATTTTTATATTCTTTTAAAACGATTTTTAGTTTCTCAATTTTTTTTTCATAAAATTGTTAGTTCGATCCTCCCTGGATTCAAACTTTTTTGAACCGAAGTTGTGTGGGATTGTCTTGCAAAATGAAATCCCGCCCTTTTTTTCTCGTTACTTTTCGTTCTGAGAAGATTCGATATAAGAGAAAAGGAAGAATTGCTTTCGTAAATTCGTTCCTTACGTTGATTCCAACTGCATCAAGTGTGCGATTATTTTCTTCTAGGAAGGAGCGATAAGTATTCGTACCAAACTTCTTTATTGCACGCGCCAGACTTGCCTGCTTGGATTCATTACACTTACAGTAAAGCGGATCATCAGGGATATTTGTACGGGGTCGCACCAAGGAATCAGAGCGATTTCAAAGTGAGCTTACAACTTCAACTTTACAATCACTTTTTTGATCAAACTTCGACCTATGCATTTTTTCTCTTTTTATATTACTTTTTGGTATATTGTTTCAAACTCCAAAATTGTATATTCATTGTAAAATCGAACTAAATGTAAATTAATGTTTCAGCTTGAGGTCGTTGCTTTGGACAAACAAACCTATGACACTCGTTACAAAGTTTTGGACATGAAAGTGAATAAGAATGAACATTTCGCAAAGTTCCAAATTCAATTGAAAATTGATAACCTGAACGTGGAAGATTTGTTTGATAATAACAGGACGCAAAATCTCTTCAACATTTTCAAGTAAGAAATATTTAAAATATTTTCTTGGTATTAGAAAAAATTATTCTAATTACTATACAACCTTGAACTTCAACTTTTAATCTTCAGTTAATTGAATAGACCAAATCGGTTACATTTAAATGCTTACAATTTGTATGTTTTCAAATTAAAAAGTAACATTTTAGATATCTATTAATTTGTTAAGCATAAAAATAGTGCTTCCTCGATCGTTTCTAGAAAAGAATTATGGAAAGAGGCATCGGACCTACAATTAACATTCCTCGCGTCTGCGGTTGAACTGGGTGCTCGTCTGCCTCTGAATCCTGGAGAAGGAGAAGGGTATGTTTACTAAAAACAATCTCACCATAAACCCAGACTTGGGTATCTAGTCACTATTTTCATATTAAACAAAAACTAAAAAGAAAATTTAAGAATATATTAAGTCAAGCAATGTTGTTTACATTTACGTCTTCTGTTCAATTACATCACGTTGTGACCATTGTTTTGTGCCAATAACACGCTTAGGCTTGCGCAATTCTTATCGGTTAGTAAACTTCAACAATAAAGCATCCTGCAAAATCAAAATCTAGTCTAATCTCCCGGAACAGATATAATATTGTGACTTTGGTAGTTCAGTTTAGATAGACCGATAGCTGATGAAAAGTGCGGCAAACAAATTTTAATTGCCTCGAAATTGGCGATGATACTCCGACACGACCTTTAAATGATGATTATGAGAAAAAAAAGTTTTTATTTTTGTATTCAAAGTGGGAATTAAAATTTCGTCTTTCGAGATGACCAGGAACAAAAGGGCCAGTTTCGTTGTTGGAGCATCGTGTCTAGAAAGGTGCTCTCGAGCGGTTTGACACTTTCACGAAACCGGTGTATTGTCGCGAATCTAGCACGTATTCAAATCGTGTCGTGGCGCACTTAAGTGACATAATCGTGACGCTTTCTTAAACGTGAATGACACTTGGATGTACCACGCGGTACGATAACGCTTCAGTGAGATAAACGCCGCACTTAAGATGTATAGTGCCAGTGATTTCATTTCCGTAACGTTGTGTCGACGTTCGGTTGTTTCTTTCTTTTTATTTCTTTTTTGTTTCTTTTTCGTATGTGACGAAAGTCTCTCGACATATCGCCTGATGCAAGATCCTTGAAAATATAATTTATGACGCACGACTTGTGCACTAAACAACGCCGCGCGTTGTTCTATGACCAAACTTGAACGCAACCTATTTGCATGAGAAGCGACTTTTTTTTTGCCGTCTGATAAAAACGAAGAAACATTTCGAGCCGGCCAAATTCAAACGTTTAATTGGATTAAATAGGATTCGTCACATGGTGAAATTCTATTTCAGATTGGTAACAAACAAGATCTTAAAAATAATGAATAAGAAATTTAATAATTAAAAATTTTAATTAAAAAAATGAAAGTAAAATTTTATGACGGTTAATTAAAAGGTACAAAAAAAATGCGAGCCGGGTTCAAATTACTTGCCCGCATTTATCAAAGGGATTATCGTGCGCAGCGAAATTTTAAATCGGTTCTTTGTTAATCACGGCTATCCAAACAAATGATACAATTCGTATTCGTACATAAAACGATGAAGATGATATCCGATTGCGTCGCCTATCCGTTTCGCAAGGTACACGTGATTGTCGACGTTTATTCATGATACGTGAGCCACTAACACGTTAGCTTGCTTAAATTTCAAGTGCAGCTGACACGACAGGTATTTTCTTCCAGAGATAAAAACTGGAAAAATTCATATAAGATTGCGTATCCGCTGGTTAATGAACCGCAACTCGAGGATATCAGCCAATCCGATTTTACCATATCATTGAGCAAGTCAGAATCTATTAGCAATCTGGTTTGTCACTCTCTGCGCACGTCAATCTCCCTCTGTTCATCTTTTTTTTGCGTCGAAATCATTTTCCCCGACCGAAAGTTACAATGTTATGTAGCCAGGCTGAACATTGTGATGATAAAAATTTGCAATTTCATATACTCCGCCGCAAGATGTGTCTGTCGATAAACGGCACATAATTATTTATGACGTTTCGTTAAGAATGGTCAGTTAGCTGATTGTTTTCTGCGTGTATTCAAACCGTTGTAAGCTTCTCTTTTTTGTAAAGTTTTTACACTTGTTATTAAAAACATTTATATGAACTTAATTTAATGGATTTTCTTTTTGTTAATTTTCAGTGTGGTTATAAGACTGGGCAGTGCAGTGACTTTTTCCAAAGAACTGCTCAAATTGGAGGAACAGGTGAAGCCTCTGCGAAAACAATCTTCCTGTCCCCACAAAAAAACGACCGTCGAAAGACTGTTCCGAGATGGTTCCAGTGTTTTCAATCTAGACTGGTGCTATTTTCGACTGGTTAGTGCAAAAATGTTTTTTTTTTTTTTTTTTTTATTAAATTTTCTTCTTGGTTTAATTTTAAATTGAATGATAAAATTTTATAATCTAAAAAAAATTGTAGATTGAAGAGAATGACGTGACTGAAGAAAGTGCAGGTCACAATGGCAACTTGAATGTAATTGGTCTTCCATCAGCCGGCGTTTCGGAAAGGTCCGAATGGAGATGGACCAGGCCATCGAAGGCAGCGATACCAAAACGAAGTTACCTGAAGGAAATCGCAACAACCATTTTCATTCCTGTTTTCTTGCTCTTTGTACTGGCATCCCTGCTGAGCGCGACTTTATGTTTGCATCACGAAAAACTGTAAGTGTGTTCGTACGACTTTATTTCTATTCCGTTTTTTTTCTTTTATCCGTGATAAGAAGAGCCAACGTGATGTTTGAGATTTGCAATGATAACGTCTGTAAATATCGCATCCTAGAACGAGATGAAAAACCATAATCTTTCTCAATACCGAGCAACGTCACTGAAATGCGCAACATAAAAATTTTATATTTCTCGAGAATGTGAAAATATTTTATTTCTTTTCTTCTCTTTCTCTCTCTCTCTCTCTCTTTGTGTCTTTCTCTTTGGCAAGTGTTTTTCGAACATTTGTTTGAAAACGTTTTATGTTTAAATGAACGTTCATCGAGGCCTGATAGAGAGGATTCTGCAGAATTTTGATCTGCTACAAATGAATCATCAAAGAGAAAAGGCATAACATAAAATAATGCATTTTGAAAAGCCACGTCTCATTTTGAAATAATCATTCCAAATGGAATTAAAACACAGTTCGAAAAACGTCGCGCGCTCATTGGTAAGCGACGCTTGATGTTTTCTCAATCCTTTTAATTAACAGTTCTACGTTATTCAAAATACAGCGATACTCGGGCACTACGTGCGAAATCAATACTTGCAGAAAACACAATCAAATTTGATTCAGAGAATTTTTTATGAGCAAAATAGTGGAAAAAAAAGAACAAAACCAAATCGCACATGACAAATTTCCTCGAATGAATTTCAAAATCAAAAAGTACCGTGGGAGGGGGGAAAAATCCAAAACAGCGTTAGTCATTCAAAACATTTTTCCCCGTTGCCAGAAATCGTGGATTTTTTTTTCTCCTAACAATGCATCATTCTTGATTAGAATCAAAGTGCAAAAATTGTCTTGCCTTTGTTGCAGGTTCGAAACAACGAATGAAACATAGTTTTAGGATAGACAAAAATAATGCATAAATTCTCACCTGTTTGACAAAAAGAAATTATCAGAAAAAGTTTGTATTAGTATTTTTTTTTATTATCGGTACAGTTTTAATTTTCATGATTAATGTCTTAAAACAGAGGAATTAAAACAGAGCCGCATTATTTTAACGATGAACATTTCCTCGGGTTATCATACAGATTAGCATTTGGCATCAAGATTCGACGATCAACTGCGAATCAAGTATATGAGGAAAAAAAGCGCATGTAATTTACTTGACGTTTGTGACGTCGGAAGTTTGAATGGTCCGAGCGTCATCGTGGCTCTGTTACGGTTTTTGTTGCGATTCATTTTTTGCCACCATTGTGAGACCTGGAGGAAACGATTGACCTTAATTATCAGTTTGGTGATTAGTGTCGTTGACCTCGCTGTCACTTTCTCCCCGGATCGTCGTTCACATTACACCTTATTCTTTTACTCTGCCCCACTATCAGCTTTATCTTTTTACGGGAATCGTCCGAGTCAAATGACTACACACGTCATTTCCAACTACAAAAAAAGATGAATAAATCATGCCAAACGCCGACACAAGTATTTAGTAGTAAGATAATCAGAACCTGTCGATTATTTTCATTCATTTATGTGCGTTCATTGATTGATTTAATATATTCCGTGAATTTCGATTCCGATTCGACGATCTTTCCATCTACTTTTTTACGAAACAATTTGACGATAAAAAATTGTCAGAGCAGTTAGTACCGGTTAAACTATGATTAGAGACACACATTCTTTTTGTTACTTCATTTTTTTTGGTTTTATTTCAATTTTGCAAAGATGAAAAATATTTTTAGTTGTGAAAAATCAGCAGGTGATAGAGATTGAGGGATTGAAACATTTCGGGCTATTTTTATCATTCATTTATTTGTCGCAACGCACATGTATGTTAATGTTGACACTCGAGCATGCATTTACAAAGTCAAACGTTACGCGGGTAAGTGACCGCCGTAAACGATCGGCGTTTGTTCCGATCGAACAGCGGTTCAGCGACCACCAGATTGTTATTCGCACGACGTGTGTGATGTAACACGCGTGTGTATATATATAGGAACTACACCTTTAGATTTCATCTCTAAACCGTTTGAATGTACCCTCCTGGGGAAAAAAATCAATTATCTCCACTGAAAACAGAACTATGGAAAAGTTTTGTTTTAATTTTTTGTTTAATTTTCTATTTTATCTTTTTATCTCCAATTTGTTTGCAATTTTTTTCTAAATCGTTTACATGGGAATTAGTAAACTCCTCCAAAAATTTATAATTATCTAAAAAGATATGTAAACTCCTCCAAAACTTAAAACACAGGTCTGATAAGGATATGTAAGCT